>ML333572.1:0-103822 GCA_005239505.1 Nicotiana paniculata
AAGTACATAAAATGCGAGGTAAATAATGCTTAAAATCACGAATTCTAGCCACACATCAATCTACAACTTACTTTTGTGTACATGGGGTGTAACATGGCTTGCTTACTATGGTGAACCATTTACTGTGGGTGTATCATTAGGTGGATTAATGTTATGAATGCCCTGGATTATTTCATACATTACTCTCTTATGCTAAGGTGGGTTGTGAGAATAATTGACTAGTTAAACACAAGATATGCTTCTATTTAGGCCTTGTGGAAAGATTTGAGCGAGATGGCTCGTAGGGTGTTGATTTTTTATTGCGCCTTGGTCATGGTTTTCCTATTTGTGGTATATTATTATATATTTTTTTCCATAGTAATGGTCATGCACTTCGCATGTTTTCTGTTGATACACATGTGTTTTTTGATTGTGAGCATTATGACTCGATGTGTATTCTATGTGGATCGGGATACGTGCCACAACAAACTTACGATAGGATATGATTATTTGTGCTTATTGTGTGTGTTTTTATTCTCCATTGTGGGATGGAATCATAGCATTGTGTCTTGGTGATGGTACTTGCCAAAATCTTTGGATAATTCTCTTGTTTGGTTCTCCTTCCATCTTTGGTTATATGCAAGTTGTTGCTTGTTGGGTGCAGATCCCGTTGTATATGGCTCTAGGCTGCTTGGATGTGGCTTTTTGGTCGATCAAATTATACCAGGTAATATGAGGTTATTGGATCTAGAATTAGTGAAATCAGAATTGGATAAGATATGTTTGGAGAGGAATGTCATTCACCAGCTCAGAATTTGGAAATGGTTCTTATCGGGCGGGAGAACTCAAAAACTTGTTGACTTGATGGGTGGTTATGAGTTCCTACATATTTTCTTCATTGCAGTGCTATGAAAGGTTGGAACGAGGTTTTATCTGGTATGAAGTATTTTGCCAGTACTAAGTTTGGTGATGAAAAACTATATTGGTGGAATGTTATTGCAATGGATATGTACACATTGATGCAGCTTGTTGGGATTAATATACTATATCTATGTGAGATCAAAACTTAGAGGGAATTATGGATGTTCGAATTTAGTTCTAAGGTTCATGGACCAAGGCCACAGGAGAAATCTTCAGTTGGATTGTGTTAATGGTCTTATATGGATAATGGTGGCATGAGATCATCTATGAGTCTGTGAATGGTGAGAATATGCAGTGATTTGATAGATTTGGAAGGACTCTTGGCACGTGAGGACAATAGTATGTTTAAGTGCGAGAGAATTGTCACGACCCCAAATCAACATAGGACGTGGTGGAGCCTGTCGTGAAATTAGGCCAGCCAATTACTAAGAGTAACACACAAAAACCATCCGTTTAATATCATAAGTCAAGTAATTCATTTAAGAATCGTGTTTTAAAGATATGATCAACAACACTAATACCACAAAAATCGAATCTAACCACAACCCAGCACCTGGATACAACTGTCACGAGCATCTAAAGAGATAAATGCAAAAATCTGATAACAAGCCTCTATTAGTACAATCCGGAGAATACTAGAAATCTACGAGCTAAGAAAGGAAAAGAAGGCCAGCTGGGGGCGCCGAACAACTACCTCTATCCTTGAGCAACCCCCGAGCACAGGAGAGATCAACTAACGGTCACATTTGGTACCTGGATCTGCACACAAAGGTGCAGGGAGTAACGTGAGTACGCCAACTCAGTGAGTAACCAAAGCAACTAAAGACTTGAGTGTAGTGGCGATCATTTAAAAGTGATAGTTTCATAAAAATATGTGCTAGTGGAAACAAATAGAGTAACCCAAAAGACTACATTTACCAAATACTTTATAAATTCCAGTTCCCTATCTTAAACTTGCATAAAACATAACTCAACGTCTATTAAAGAGACTCAGTGTAAGATGAGGGGACAATAATGATATGACAATTTAGAGCCTCTAGGGCACAATATCACTCATATGTAAGATCTCCCGTCACTCGTGACTCCTCTATCAGTGCTCAAAGCTCACACTCAATACTCTCACTCTACGACATCATGTATCCACACAAACTGCTGCGGCGTGCAGCCCGATCCACATAGCATATGCTGCAGCATGCAGCCCGATCCGAATAATATATATATATATATATATATATATGTGTGTGTGTGTGTGTGTGTGTGTGTGTGTGTGCGTGTTTGTATATGCTGCAGCGTGCAGCCCGATCCAAATAACAGTCGACTGCGGTCACTCGGGGTGTAGAGACTCCTGGAGGGGCTCCTACAACCCAAGCACTATATTGCTGCGACGTACAGCCCAATCCAATATATATATATATATATATATATATATATATATATATATATATATATATATATATATATATATATATATATATATATATATATATATATATATATATATATATATATATATGCTGCGTCGTGCAGCCCGATCCATACAATATCTATATATTCTGCGGCGTGCCGCCCGATCCATAACTATCCTCACAAACTCGGCTCTCGACCTCACTCAGTCACCCTCTCAAGCCACTCAGGCAACTCATCTCAACATCACCGGACTCAGCCCCAAATACCTCACAGTAGTCTAACACATTGGGATAACAGTGAAAAAGGCAACAAGTAATAAACATGACCGAGTTTACAATTTTCTATCAAAAGTAGTGTGAACTCAGGGCCCCAAGTCCCCAAACGTGGCATACTGCCCATAATATAATATAAACCTAAAAAATACAGGACATCTCATGATTTCAAATCAACTACGTGGCATACTAGTAACCACAGGACGAACCAAGTCACAATCCCTACTGGTGTACGCCCACACGCTTGTCACCTAGCACGTGTGTCACCTCATTTACCAAAAACAAAGTGAAATACCGGGGTTCCATACCCTCAGGTCTAGATTTACAATCGTTACTTACCTCAAACCGGCCTGAAACCTATTCGAAAATCATCACAATTGACACAAATCCCGAAATTGGTAAAACCTAGCCCCCCGGGCCCACGTCTCGGAATTCGATAAATATCACAAAACTAGAATCCGCATTCCCTCACGAGTCTACCCATATCAAATTTACCAAAATACGACCTCAATGGCCCACTCAAATCATCAAAAGGAATTCTCAAATTTTCCTCCCATTTTTCCCAATTTCCACTTTAATTCCTCAAATTACATGGTAAAAATCAAGGCTAAATCATGAAATTAACCTAAATGTGATTGAAGAACACTTACCTCAAGAGCTCCGCAGAAAATCTCCTCCAAATCCTCCTTCTCCCGAGCTCTCTAATGGACTTTTGAGTTATGGCCTAAAACCCTCATTTTTGAAACATAAAATTTCCGCCCAGCTATTTCCTTCATCGCGATCGCGGAATTTGCTTCGTGATCGCGAAGCATAAAAATGGGCTGGCCCACAACTTACCTTATGCGATCGTAGAAACACACACACGATCGCAGATAACAAGATCCCAAAGCAACACGAATGCGACCCTTACTATGCGATCGCATAAAGAAATTCCTTCCCCTCATGACTGCTCCAAATCCTTCTTCATGAACGCGACCTCAACAACGCGTTCGCGATAGCCAACTGGACAGAACCTCGTGATCGCAGACCCAAATTGGTGATCACATAGAACTCTTTCCCAGTTTACCTCAATAGACCTACGTGATTGCGGTCCCACTCTTGCGATCGCGTAGTAGGAAACTAGCAGCAGAAAATGCAGCACAACAACAGTCCCATTAAAGCCAAACACACTCCGATAACCACCCGAAACTCACCCGAGGCCCTCAGTACCTCAACCAAATATGCCAAAATATCCCATAACCTCATTCAAACTTATTCTAGCCTTCAAAATACCAAAAACAACGCAAAAACACCAAAATCACATCAAACTCAAGCCTATGAACTTTGAAATTCCTAAGTTCCATCAAGGATGCCGAAACCATCGAAAACACATCTGATTTACCTGAAAATTTGCACATATATCCCAAATAACATTAAAAACCTTCTCCAACTTCCGGAATTCCGTTCTAACCCCGATAGCTAATTTTCACTACCGACCGGAAATCGCCAAAAACTCAATTTCGCCAATTCACTCCAAATTCTACATCGGGCATCAAAACCACATTTCGAACACACCCCTAAGTTCCAAATCACCTAACGAAGCTATTTGAACCATAAAATCTACATTCCGAGGTCGTTTACCAATAAGTTAACTCCCAGTTGACTTTTCTAAATATTAAGCTAATTTAAGAGATTAAGTGTCTCAGTTCTCACCACGAGCACTCCAAACCCAAGATAACCAACCCAACACAACATAAAATAAATAGGATAAGAACAATATGATAAAGCATATATAGGAAAACGACTAAAATTCTCGGAAAATCCGACCGGGTCGTTACAAGAATGTAACAACCCGATTGTCATTTTGAGTTCTAGCATTTCGTTATGTGATTTGAGACTTAGAATGGCTTCATATGGAGTTTAATGACTTCTTGTATGGTTGATTTTGATTATCGAGAAGTTTGGGATTTATTTGATAGAGTGATTCTCATTATGGAGTTCTTAAGTTGGAAGAACAAACAAAAGTTTGGATTTTGGGTAAACGACTTCAAATTTGAGGTATGATGATTCCAATAGGTTCGTACGGTGATTTTGTACTTGGGCGTATGATCAAACTTAAATTTAGATGTTCCTAGAAGGGTTTGGCTCTATTTGTCGAAATTTGGCAATTTAAAGAATTTGAGGGTTCATAAGTTTTACCAAGAGCCTCCTTTGGTGTTACCCAACTCCTACTATTGTTTGGAGACATTGCATAAGATTTTTATTGATTGGAAATTGTGTGCAAAGTTCGGTTGTTAATTGAAATATCTATTTGTAATGACCCTATCGGTCGTTTTGAGTATTTGATCCACGTTTCCCCTTTTGAAGCTTCCTGGATGTGTATTTGTGGTTTTATGACTTGCGGGGATAGTTCCATTTTGGAGAAGTTTTACAATGATTTGGACCCTTTGATTCTTATTTTAGAAGCTTAGGTTGGAAATGATGACCGAGGTTTGACTTTTTTGAAAACCATCCCGAAACGATTTTTTGATGGCTTGATAGGTTCGTATCATGATTTTTGACTTGCGCATATGCCCGGAATTTAATTCAGAGAACCATAAGTTGATTTGACTTGTTGTCCGAAAGTTGGCAATCTAAGGTTTAGAAGTTCCCTTACGTTTGACCGTAAGTTGATTTTATGGCTATCAGGTTCGAAATTTTGGTTTGGGACTTGGAATAGGTCCACTTTTCTATTTCGAACTTGTCTGCAAAATTTTGTGTAATTTGGAGTTGGTTTGATATGATTTGGATGCTTGGTTTCAAGTCTAGAGGTCATGTGTTTTGATGTCCGATTCATGGTTCTAGTTATTATTTTGGTACTTTGATTACGCGAGTGAGTTCGTATGATATTTTTAGACTCATGTGGATTTTTGGTTTTGAGTCACGAGGGTTCGGATGAGTTTCGAACGTGTCTCATAACAATTTTGATCTAGTTCAGGTTTGCTGGTGCTCTAGTTATCGCAATTACGAGCACCAACATAGAAATTGCATCCATAGAAGATGGGCACGTGGTTGAGTTTTGTTGAATTTAGGGGAATTGTATAAAGATCAAAGATTTATTAATCATACTTGGTGTAAAGACCCGTAAATTTTCTAAACTAAAGACGATGCCCAGGTAGGTCCCCATATTGTTATAATAGTAGTAAATCTTAAAACGGACCCTTTTTGGTGTAAAAAGTACCCCAAGACTTACAAGATGAAATTTTCCAGAATTGCGCGGGTCTGCAGTCACTATGCGATCGCAGATCAGGTATGCTAACCGCATAGTGGTCGCATACCTGGACAGTTGCTGCCCATTTAGAGGACAGCTATGCGGCCCATAATGCGATCCCATTTCACAAATGAGGACCGCATAGTGGTCGCATACCTGGGCAGTCTGCTTTCCTTTTTGGCCCATCTGAAGTCCATTTATGCGACAGGTATGCGGACCGCATAACAGGAATGCGATCGCATTCCTGACCGCATAGCTGCTTCGGGGCTCCTAATTCCTAATGTTAAAACCCTACCCCCAGCTTTATAAAACACCTCTCCCCTTCATTTTTAGCGACTATATGATCAAAATAGAGAGAAATGAGAGTGGGTTATAGTGAGAGAAGTCCCCATATTCCCCAAGTTGGTCCCCCATCTTTACTCAGGCCAGGAATTAATCGAGTAGTCGTCATCTTCTTCACCATAAGAGGTAAGCCTCCACCCCATTTCCCAAAATTTTCAGATTTTAGCTAGAATAGAACACACATAGGTTGGTTCTTTAACATAAGAGTTAAGACCTTGAATGCATGTGAATAATCTACCATAATCTAGTAAAGGGAAGTAAGCTAGGGCAATCTTTCACTAAAAAAGGGCTAGTTAATCTAAAGGACCACATAGTATTTGATAAAATGCCAAAATGAGTTCAAGGTTCCTAACTCAAAGTTTGAATGTGTCACATTGTAAATTAGATTGAAGGCGTTAGAAGGTCCGGTGATTTGGGATAGATATTAAAGGGAAATTCCAACTCGAGGTATGTATATCTAACTCTAACCCTCACAGGATAAACCCATTGTGCTAACCTTCCGGGTATGATTCTCTTGTTGGATGTCTATGGAATTTATGTGTTCTATGTGCCCAATCTTTCACTAAGAAGGCTACTTGAGTATATGAGTTGTGATCTTTATGTTCCTTCTAATACTACGTGTACCATTCTTGCATATGATGGGTGTGGTAAATATGAAAGACTGGAATGGTATGAAATATGAATCAAAAATTGTTATGATATGAAAAGTGTGTAAAGAGTTGTTAATGATGTGAAATGCGTAACATGAGGTTGAATTGTTGTAAAACATGAATTAATGTAATTGATGGATATGGAATATGGATTAAAGGATAAATTGTTGTGAAATGTGAATTAAAGGATTATAATAATATGAAAGAAGAATCAAAGAACAATATGTGTTGGGGATCAAAAAGGTTTAAAATGATGTAAGTGATCTAAAACAACCATAATTGTACACAGGAGAATGTACTAGGGGTGAGAAGGCCTATCCGGTCTGGCTGGGATCAGACTCCATGCCCTACACATGGATGAATTGATATTGTAATATGATTATGATTTGATGATGATTATTGTCCTCACTATTTTAAGATGAGATGGCCTAGCCGATCGGGCAGAGATCGGACTCCGTGTGCTGTGCACAAGCCACAGTGTTAGCCTAGCCTATTCGGGCAGAGATCGGACTCCGTGAGAACAAGCCACGGTGGTTATATGTGATGTGATTGAAATTCGTACCTCACCTAGGATGGCTTAGCCGATCGGGCAGAGAACGAACTCCGTGTGACAATGACATGGTGGATCAGTAATAACAATAACAAGAGGAAACTTAAAAGTACATTAACCAAAAGATGGAAAAACGGGATGTGGGATGTGGTAACTCTTGTTGTGATTTTCCATGTTTCAGTGTATTTTTGTATGATGCCTCTATTGATGTTTGACTGTTATTGTTTAAACTATTTGGAGTAGGTTTTTTCATACATGCTAGTACTATTCAATGGTACTAACGTCCCTTTTGCCGGGGGCGCTACTTCTTTTATATGGATGTAGGTGGTTCCATAGCAGGTAGCTCCGGTCGCTGTTAGTGGTGCGTTCCCTCCATCTTCTCAACAGTATTGGTGAGCCCCACTCTCTCGGGGCCGTGTGTAGTTAAAATTGACTCATTTTGTTTATGTCGTCTTCTTTTGAGGTATAGCCGGGGCCTTGTTGCCGGCAAGTCTTTGTGTACTTCTTGTACTCTTAGAGGATCCGTAGACATTATGTGGGTGGTACATATGTATTTTGGGTAGTTTTCGTACTCGTTCGTAATCATGATCCCGTATCGTGAACGTTGTATTTTAGTATGTATGTTTTGGGGAAGATTAAATGTTGAAAATGTTTTAACGAGGAAAAATGGACTTTATGTTGTGAATCCACATTTTTGATTTTCTCTTGCTATTTCATATGAATAATGTTGGTTATAAACACGGGGAAACGCGTTGGGTAGGAAAGGCAAATCAGGTTCGCTTGTCCGGGTTCATTCGGTTAGGCGTCATCAGAGCCTAAGGTTTTAAAAGTGTCCTAGGATGTCTCGGAGCTATGTCTAGTAGAGCCCTTCTTATCGGTGTGTTGTCTACCACATCTGTAATTAGGGGACTGTATGGACATTTGGGAAAATACCCTTTTATTTCTATTTGGTATTGTGCGATGTGGTGAAAGGTAATGTTCTCTATCTCTAACTTGTGCGTTGTTTCAACTTTTAGTAAATGGCACCCAAGAAGGGAGCTCGACTCGGCCTAGAGGCCAATGTCACCGCGGGAGTGGTCGTATATTCCCCATCTGAGGGTGCGGGTGCAAATGATCCCCCGACCATAAACCAGCCTGACTCCTCTGCTCCAGGCCAGACTATTCCTATTCCTGCTCCAGCAGAGGGTGATGAAATGCCTCCTGCTGATACTCCTGACCCACCTCCAGCTCCAGCTTCCGGTCCCCGTATTTCTGGTGGGGACCTCAGGGGAGCTATCCAGATGTTGACCCAATTAGTGGCCTCCCAGGCCCAAAGATCAAATGCTACCCCTACATCCTCTAGCGAGCAAGGGGATTCTTCAGGTTCTAGAGTCAACCACTTTCTACGGTTAGCCCCTCCAGAGTTCACAGGCACCGACCCAGAGGCTAATCCTCAGGAGTTCATTGATGAGATGTAGAAAACCCTCCGAGTTATGAGGTCTACTGATATAGAGAGGGTTGAGTTGGCTTCCTATCGTCTGAAGGTAGCAACATGTTCGTGGTTCGAAATGTGAGAGAGTTCCCGCGGGGAGGGGAGCCCTCCGGCAAGGTGGGATGAGTTTGTAGATGCCTTCATGGACCATTTCTTGCCCGCCGAGACTATGGCAGCCCATGCTACAGAGTTTGAGGTCCTCAAGCAGAGCAACATGAGTGTGTGGGAGTATCATATGGAGTTCATGCACTTGTCAACAGTTTTTCAGTTCGTGAAGGGCCTTGGTCCCTTGACCACACATGCCACACAGGGCAACTAAGCATGATGACCGAGGTTTGACTTTTGTGAAAACCATCCCGAAACGGTTTTTTGATGGCTCGATAGATTCGTATCGTGATTTTAACTTGCGCATATTCCCGAAATTTAATTCAGAGATCCATAAGTTGATTTGACTTGTTGTCTAAAAGTTGGCAATCTGAGGTTTAGAAGTTCCCTTACATTTGACCGTAAGTTGATTTATGGCTATCAAGTTCGAAATTTGGGTTTGGGACTTGGAATAGGTCCACTTTTTTATTTGGATAATGTCTGCAAAATTTTGTGTAATTTGGAGTTGGTTTGATATGATTTGGATGCTTGGTTGCAATTCTAGAGGTCATGCATTTTGATGTCCGATTCATGATTCTAGTTATTATTTTGGTACTTTGGTTGCGCGAGTGAGTTCGTATCATATTTTTAGACTCATGTGGATTTTTGGTTTTGAGTCACGAGGGTTCGGGTGAGTTTCGAACATGTCTCATAACGATTTTGAGCTAGTTCAGGTTTTCTGGTGCTCTAGTTATCGCATTGCGAGCACCAGCATACCAATTACAGCTATAGCAGAGGGGCCTGTGGTTGAGTTTTGTTGAATTTAGTGGAATTTTATAAAGACCAAAGATTTATTAATCATACTTGGTGTAAGGACCCGCAAATTTTCTAGACTAAAGACGATACTCGGGTAGGTCACCATATTGTTATAACAGTAGTAAGTCTTAAAACAGACCCTTTTTGGAGTGAAAAGTACCCCAAGACTTAGAACATGAAATTTTCAAGAATTGCGCGGGTCTGCGGTCACTATGCGATCGCAGATCAAGTTATCGAACCTCATAGTGGTCGCATACCTGGACAATTGATGTCCATTTAGAGGACAGCTATGCGGCCCATAATGCGATCGCATTTCACGAATGCGGGCCACATAGTTGTCGCATTCTTGCACCTCTATTTTTGCGGAGGGAGTTATGCGGCGCACTATGCAATCGCATAACAGATATGCGGACTGCATAGTGGTCGCATACCTGGGCAGTCTACTTTCCTTTTTGGCCCATCTGAAGGCCATTTATGTGACCGGTATGCGGACCGCATAACAGGAATGCAATTGCATTCTTGACCGCATACCTGCTTTGGGGCTCCTAGTTCCTACTGTTAAAACACGACCCCAAACTTTATAAAACACCCATCCCCTTCTTTTTTCGCGACTAACTGATCAAGATAGAGAGAAGTGAGAGTGGGTTCTAGTGACAGAAGTCGACATCTTCCCCAAGTTGGTCCCCCATCTCTACTCAGGCTTGAATTAATCGAGTAGTCGTCATCTTTTTCACCATAAGAGGTAAGCCTCCACCCCATTTCTCCAAATTTTAAGATTTTAGCTAGAATAGAACACACATAGGTTGGTTCTTGAATATGAGAGTTAAGACCTTGCATGCATGTGAATAATCTACCATATTCTAGTAAAGGGAAGTAAACTAGGGCAATCTTTCACTAAAAAGGGGCTAGTTAATCTAAAGGACCACATAGTATTTGATAAAATGCCCAAATGAGTTCAAGTTCCTAACTCTAAGTTTGAATGTGTCACATTGTAAATTAGATTGAAGGCGTTAGAAGGTCCGGTGATTTGGGATAGAAATTAAAGGGAAATTCCAACTCGAGGTATGTATGGCTAACTCTAACCCTCACAGGATAAACCCATTGTGCTCTCTTTCCGGGTATGATTCTCTTGTTGGATGTCTATGGAATTTATGTGTTATATGTTCCTAATTGAGAAATTCTTGCTTCTATGTCATTCCATGCTAATACCATATCGTTTTGCTACTTGAGTATATGAGTTGTGATCTTTATGTTTCTTCTTCTATGTGTGCGATCCTTGCATATGATGGGTGTGGTAAATATGAAAGAATGGAAATGGGTGTGGTAAATATGAAAGAATGGAATGGTATGAAATATGAATAAAAAAATGTTATGATATGAAATGTGGGTAAAGAGTTGGTAATGATGTGAAATGTGAAACATGATGTTGAATTGTTGTGAAACATGAGTTAATGTAATGGATGGGTATGGAATATGGATTAAAGGATGAATTGTTGTGAAATGTGAATCAAAGGATTCTAATGAAATGAAAGGCGAATCAAAGAACAATATATTTTAGGGATCAAAAGGGTTAAAAATGATGTAAGTGATCTAAAACACCCATAATTGTACCAGGAGAATGTCCTAGGGGTGAGAAGGCCTATCCGGTCTGACTGGTATCAGACTCCATGTTGTACACATGGATGACTTGATATTGTGATATGATTATGATTTGATGATGATTATTGTCCTCACTGTTTTCAGATGAGATGGCCTAGCCGATAGGGCAAAGATCAGACTCCGTGTGCTGGGCACGAGCCACGGTGTTAGCCTAGTTGATTCGGGCAGAGATCGGACTCCGCGAGAACAAGCCACAGTGGTTATATGTGATGTTATTGAGATTCGGAGCTCACCTAGGATGGCATAGCCGATCGGGCAGAGATCGGACTCTGTGTGACAACGACACGGTGGATCAGTAATTATAATAACAAGAGGAAACTTAAATGTACATTAACCAAAATATGGCAAAACGGGATGTGGCATGTGGTAAATCTTGTTGTGATTTTCCATGTTTCAGTGTATTGTTGTATGATGCCTCTATTCATGTTTGACTGTTATTGTTTAACCTATTTGGAGTAGGTTTTTTCATGCATGCTAGTACTATTCAATGGTACTAACGTCCCTTTTTCCAGGAGCGTTAGATCTTTTATATGGATGTAGGTGGTTCCATAGCAGGTAGCTCCGGTCGCCGTTAGTGGTGCCTTCCCTCCATCTCCTCAGCAGTCTTGGTGAGCCCCACTCTCTCGGGGCCGTGTGTAGTTAAAATTGACTCATTTTGTTTATGTCGTCTTCTTTTGAGGTATAGCCGGGGCCTTGTTGCCGGCAAGTCTATGTGTACTTCTTGTACTCTTAGAGGCTCCATAGACATTATGTGGATGGTACCTATGTATTTTGGGTAGTTGTCGTACTCGTTCATAATCATGATCCCGTATCGTGAACGTTGTATTTTATTATGTATGTTATGGGGAAGATTAAATGTTGAAAATGTTTTAAGGAGGAAAAATTGACTTTATGTGGTGAATCAACGTTTTGGATTTTCTCTTGCTATTTCATATGAATAATGTATGTTATAAACATGGGGAAACGCGCTGGGTAGGAAAGGCAAATCAGGTTCGCTTGGCCGGGTTCATTCGGTTAGGCACTTGTTCCGTCCCTCGGTTTTGGGGTATGACACTTGGTTTCTCTTGCATTGTTTGATGATATTAAGTAGTTTTTGGTTAGATTTGAGCCGTGCGGAGGCAAATTTTAAGGGAAATGCTATTTTTGAGTGTTGATTTGGCCTAGTTGAGGTAAGTATCTTGCCTAACTTTTTGTGGGGGAAATATCCCTTAGGATTTGGGTTGATTGTACTATTTGAACTATGTGGAAGACGTGTGCACGAGGTGACGAGTGTGTACATATGCTTATATATTGTATTTGACCGATTTAGACTCTTACATTACTTATACACACTTGATTTAAGTTATTATTGTTTGTTCTATCTTTCCTTGTCAAGTTTTGTCTTACATGCCTTAACTGAAGTTGTTATTTCATGTTCTAGTTTCCATTGTCAAGGTTACTCTTATATGCCTTTACTTGTAGTGGTTGTTACATGCTATTCTCTCCATTGTTGAGTTATTCTCATGTATTTATTCGTAGTTTCTATTTCATGGTATCTCTTTCATTGTTAATCTTATGTTATGTACTTGAATTCGAAGTTGCTATTTCATGGAATACATTGAGTTATTGAAGTTTTAGTTTTGAAAGTTATTAACACACTGTGGTTGAAGTTGTTGATTATTTGGATACCTTTCCTTGTTGAGTTGTTTCTCATTCATTTTGTTATTATTGAGATGTGTATATATTGTGGTTGAGCCATATACTATGTGTTGTGATGACATTGGCATTGTTAATTTTGTCAATGTTGAGGCATATTGGCATGTGTGGTCCAAGTAAATTATTATGTTGTGATATTGGTGAGCATGTGGTGGTATAAGAGGTTGTATTGATGTGCATACATCGAGATAAGGTGTTATTTATATGTGTATTGATAGTAAGAGAATTAATTGAAACCACGTGATGAAATAAGAGGCTAAAGCGCGTGTAGCTATTTTGGAAAAAATATGTTTCAAAAATAAAATACAAGGCTCATGCGGCGAATTAAGGAAGAATGTGATTGTGACTTGTGAAATGTGAATATGAGGTGTGGTAACTCGGTTGGGATTCTTGTTGTACATTCCATGTTGAAAAGGCTTGTTGATTTGAACAATTATTGTCTTTCCTTCATTCATTTTACTTCTATTTTGATTGCATTTGATCACTTGTTTTTCTTATCATATGTTCATTCCTGGTTGTCCTTTATTTCCTAAATTTCCATTGTTATCCTTACGCCATCATTATATTTGTTGTCATTTATTTCTTTACTTTCTGTTATTAGATTATATTAACATTCTTTTCAGGTTTCTATGTCTAGTAGGTGTCATGACCTGGCCTCGTAACTACTCTACCGAGGTTAGGCTTGATAGTTACTGGATACCGTTGTTGCGTACTCATGTTATGATTCTGCACATTTTTGTGCAGATCCATGTACTCCTGCTCGTGCCGGATGCAAGTGAGTCGACCTAGATAGTTCAGAAACTTTAAGGTATACCTGCTTGACGCACGCAGGCCTCAGAGTCACCTTCTATCATTGCCTTTACTACTGCTTATCTTCTTATCAAACATTATTGTATTAGATATTCTTAGTATATTTCGGTAGAGCCTATGACTCACTTTCCACCAATTTTGAGAATTACATGACCATTGTACCATTTTGGTTTCATTATGATAGTTATAAGTCTAATTTGATATCTTAGTTTTTATTTCGAATAAATTCTTAATGTGTGTTAGACTTACCAAGTCTTAGAGACTAGGTGCCATCACGACATCCTAAAATGGGAATTTGAGGTCATGACAAGTTCAGTGGGCAAAGTTTGAAGGTTTGAAAGTTCAGAGGATGATTTTGATCTTCGATTATCGGCTTGGATGTTAATTGTAGATTTGGATAAGTTTGGTTAATGTCTTTGGACTTGTTGGTATGTTTGGATCGGGTCCCAGGGGCCTCGGTTGTGATTCAGGGTGGTTTTGGATCATATCAGACGATTTCTTTATTGCTGATGTTCTAGTATGCTGATGAGCTTTGTGATCACAAAAGGATCATCGCAATTGCGTAGAGTGTTTTGTTGCTGGCAAGTTATTTACCTTGTTAATGGATGGTGGAATGCATTCGCGTAGTGTTAGGCAAGCTGGTTGACCGCATTCCTATCTGGTGACCGCGTTCACAAAAGTGAGCAGGTGGGCAGGACATTGTTCTTTGGCATTCATGTTGTTTGGATCACGTTTGTGCTGCATTGGAGCTATTGGGCGTCGCATTCGCGGTTGTGTCTTCACGTTTGTATAGAAGGATCAATGAGACTGGTCGCGTTTGTACTTTGTGATCACGGGTGCCCTGTTGCAATCACGAAGGGTACCCTCAGGTAGATCTTTCAAGTTGTGTATTTTGAGACTTTGAGCTTATTTCTCAAATTTTGAACTCTAGACTTGGAGAGGGTTGATTTCACACGCAGATTATCACACCAGGCTTTAGGGGTAAGTGATTTCTACTCATTTTTTGTATTATTTCAAGATTCTACATGAACTGTTAACACCCAAAATATGGAACTTTCAGATGGAATTTGAGGGTTTGCTTTACTTTCAGAGGGTGTATTTTTAGGATTTGGGTACTGATTTGGACTTGTCAAGCGCAAAACACAACACGAAATTTATGCTTGCTAGCCAATAATAGTATAGTTTAATTATTGTCTCCACATGGTTTTGATTTAAACAATGTTCAAATAATTCCTAGTTAACTGCTATCCAGGATGATTAACAATTTGATTTGAATAATTATCAACTACAGTTTACTACAATAATTAAAGCAACTACGAAGTGATCACAGAAAATCAGAGTTAAGAAACACAGAAATATCAGTGGGAGAAGTAAGGGCCATTGACTATACATGTGCAAGTTAACTAACTCAGGATCATTTCTTGAATTAGTTCACGTCTAAATTACTACTAATTCACAGGAATTAACTTGAAGACCATATTGTAATTGAAGTTAAAGTTCCTCTAATAATTAAACATTAGTTCCCCGAGATAATCTAATTGAAGCATTGTGAATCCTTACTACAAACGTAATGATTAGTTTAGTCTGAAGGGTAACTTCTCAGGAATGTTTCTCAATCTTCTAGTTCAACTAACAACTCAGAAGGATCTTTTGATTACCTAGATGAATCATGTAATGAAACAAAGGCATAAGATGCAAAATTTTTTTATATGAAACACCTCTTTCGATTAAGCAAAATAATGGACAACTTCACAATAAAATTCAAAACATTGTCTATTAATTCAAGAAAGTAGCAACAATCCAATCCCTAATTAAATCATCAATACACCATGGCTATCAAAACCATCAGAAAAAACTACCCCATAACAGTAGGAGAAATCATCATAGATAAATATAAGTAAGAAAACATGAATACAATCCAAAGTCGGGTATTGAGTTGATTACAGAATGATGAATTGTTGTGCCTTAGAGACTCCAATGCTTTTCCAATCTCATGTATGTCAAAAGTCCTCTATAGATTATGTTTCATGCACTACACTAGTGAGGAAGTTCAGAGAGAAGAGTTTGTCAGGCAAGTCACTGCTTTGTACTACTACATTGTGCCTCTCGGCGCCCCATGCGGCACGATGGTGCAAAACTTCCATAGTGGGATTTTTCTCACTTTTTGATATTCAGACTTGGTCCTCGACCCCCGAACGCGATCCTGGTTTTATTCCTTGAGCATTTACTCATATTTCAAATCTCCAAATTATCCAATTTCACTCCAAAATCGCTTCTTAACTCGGAGTCATCTCCTACAAGGTATAATACACACAATAAGTACAAATAATTATCACTTAAGCTCAAACACGAATAAAGTGCAGCTATTGAAGTGGAAATGAGGCTAAAACATGGGTTTCCAGCCTATTATCAACACTCACACTTAAACTTTTTCTCGTCTTCGAGCAGTAAAACTGCGCTTCAAGTAGAGACAACTTTTTTTATCAAATAACTTTTCTAACTCATCATGCCAAGAATATTTAAAGTATACTAATCATCATACCATAACCACTTAGCCTCTAGACTCAACTCACAAGCACAAAGTATTTTTAAAAACCTTCTAGTCTAACACAGAGGCCAAAGACATTTCCTTTCCTCACAAATCATGTGCCCTCACACCAAAAACTGGAGAGTAGTTCCACAAACAATAAAGTTCTAGAACAATTAGGAACTCCAGATTGAAATAATTCACTCACTCTAAGAAATAAAAATTATGTTCCACAAAATACGTACCATAGGATTTCACGTAATGTAATACTCCACTATTTTGAGCTCATTCGAACAAGGATCAAGTAAGACTTACTTTGGTTGTAATGTACGCTGCAGGAGGGGTATGATTCAATTTGGGTAATAGTGACTACACTTCCCTAAGAACTTTAATACATAAAGATAAACAATTCGACCCCTCACTTGTGTTGAACCACACCCTAACCTTTACGAAATAATAGCAACACACCCCTAATTCATTAAGCACGAACAAAGCAAGATTTACCCTAGAAAGGAATAATTTTCTTTATAATATATACAAACACGAACTGTTTTTTCAAAGTGTTGTTTGTTTCAAATAATTTTCTTCTATTTTTTTTTTTTCAGTTCCCTACAAGTGGATCTTACTTTTTTCCATTCAAAACAGTGCACCCTTTCTCTTTTTTCTATAGTTCGACTAAAAAATCTGTAAGGCACCGAAAAATTTTGCTAAGTAATTTAGGATTTCGAGGTGCCAGGTGGGGTAATTATAATATTTTTGTGCTATAAATACGATATAAACGAATTGGATTTGGTAAATAAGTGTATAAGTCATAAAATAAGTATTGTGGGGTCCAAGAAGATGCCTAATGTAGGGCCTTGGGAAAACACTTCACTATGTAATTTAAGGTTTTGTTGTGTCAAGGTAGGTAATACTTTGTACTTCCGGAGTTTTGGGATTGAGCGATGCGCTGAGAAGTTGAAAATTTTTCGTCGCAGCTAGACCAGGCTTTAGGTAGATAAAGCCTGGATAAAGCCAGGTCCGAAATGTTGGACTATCCATTTTTCTATCTTTATAACCCGACCCCAGACCCATATAAAACCCATTCCCCCTCATTTTTAACGACCATCTGATAATATAGAGAGAAGCAAGAGTGAGTTATAGAGAGAGAAGGTCCCCAACTTCATCAAATTGATCCTGCTTCATCACACAACCTTGGAACAAATCAAGTAGGATACAAATTTCGTCACCGTAAGAGGTAAGCTTCCACCCCATTACCCTTAATTCTCAGATTCTAGTTGAAATGAAACACACATAGGTTAGTTCTTGGAGACGGGGTTAAGAGTCTTGCATGCATGTACCAAATCTGCCATAATATAGTAAAAACGAGTAGATTAGAGTAATTCTTCACTGAAAAGGGATCATGCAATCTAAAGGAACACCTAGTGTTTGATAGAAAGCTCAAATGAGTTGAAGACATGTTCATGGTCCCTAATTCTAAGTTTAAATGTGCCGCATTGTGAATTAGATTGAAGGTTCTAGAAGGTCCGGTGATTTGAGATAGAAATTAAGGAAAAATCCCGATTCGAGGTATGTGTGGGTAACATTAACCTTTGTAGAATCCTCTTGTTGGGTCCGAGCATACGGTATGTGTACCTTGTTTGAAAATATGTGAATTGATTGTTCAAATGTGTTGAGACATAAGATTGTATTCTCTGATTGTCCTAGTTGATTGTCATACTACTGTGCTATATGAGATTGTGAAAGTGTTTTGATGTGCCTATCTATTATGTGCAAAGCTCGTAAATGCTCGAGGGTATCAATATGAAAGTATATGTTGATGAATGAAAGAATGTTAATGTGCCCAAGTGTGGGAATGTATATAATGGCTAAAAGTCGTGCGTGGAAAGTAACGAAAAAGGGTATTGTGAAATGATGTAAATGAGTTGAACTATTATGGAAACACCATGTACATGAATTACTACTTGGTAAGAACTATGGTGCCATGGGCCCAAATAAACTAATTGTTTATATGAACTTGTGTTCCTTGAAGTGATGATTCTTGTGATGTAACTGTTTGTGGTTGTTGTTATGAATTTAAATTATCAGGCGGGGTCGGGTTGCACGGTGCAATACGAAGTATTAAGTATGATGGGTCGTGGTGATAAGGGTGGCTGAGGTAATAAGGGTGGTCGAGGTAATAAGGATGGAATGTGATCATTATCACTATTGAAATGAAAATATATGAAACTCTTGAATATGTGATGTTGAAAGAGGAAAAGGAGAGATTGTGAAACTTGTTGATTTTGGTTGTTTCTTTCCACGTGCATTGATTGATTGGTTGTATTACTACCTCTTTGTTGTGTATTGTTTGATTTATTCTGTGTTAATTGTCTGAGTATGTGAAAATTGGGTGTTCTAACTATGTTGAGGCATGATGCCCTACTCTCTGACTGTCTAGCTGAAATTCATGTATTTGCTATTCGGAATTATGGAAAGGTGATTTACTTGTGAATGTTTTGCCATGTGTAAGGTTGGTTAAGTACCTAATGTGCCGGTATGAAAGATTGGTAGCGAAACCAAGTATGTGAATATGATTAAGTGCTAAGTGCTATGAAAAGATATGATACACATGAATTGTGGTTGATTCAGTCATACTACACTAATTGTGGAAATGTCTTATTTTGACTCGTATTTTTGGAAATGATCTGTTGTGACTTGATATCGTATGGGTGATTGGTTGCACTGAGATTGTTTCCTTACGATGAATTCTCTATGAATTGAGTCTGAAGTGATTGCCCAAGGACTTGTTAGGAGAATGTATTGAGCTGTGGAGGGGTTGGTAGACCCTATCGCTAAGAGGGGAGTGCCCTTGTCCCTATTGATGTCACTGCACCACCAAATAATATAGTATATCGGTATGGTACCAACATACGTTAGGGATGTGGAGTTGAGGGGCATCGATTAAGCTATTTCCCTGTCAACCCGAAGTCACCAAGTAAGTCACTCCTTAGCATAACCAACGTACTTTTGTTGTATATATATATCCATATTGAAGAATTTTCATAGGCATGGTCTTAATAAATGTTGGGTCACAAAGCATTGCATGCATCTACTCTTTGAACGAGATCCATTATTTCGTGAATCCACTCTACCACAAATTCTCTTATAAGAAATCTCTTATGACATTGAGATCTATAATCATTTCCTTGAATGGAGTTGTAACTATAGAATTACTACTTCTCACATGCCTTTCTAAACTCTCAACAAGGGACTAAACCCGAAGAATTTCTTATCGAATGAATGGATGAACAATTATCATATTTTCGCACAAGATAAAAAGGTATTTCCTCTCGACCATTTATTGTTCTCTATTCAAAAGCCTTGGCAATTTTTCTTGGAGTTTCTGCTTCAATCTGAATGTTGGCATAGTATCATAGTGAAGATCTTGCTTTGTTTCATCATCATCTCTAGTATGGTAGTGCCCTCGCTCTATCTTTGTTGAGGCTTCCATTTTGGCCTAATGGTCGAAATCAGCAAGATTTTTATTTGTTTGGCGAGAATCTCCCTATTATCCGACAGGTGATTTTTTGAATTTGGTCTGATCAATTACTTTTAAACATTATTAAATCTCCATCGAAGCTAGGGTCCATCGAGCCTCCCTGTAGCTGGATCATACTACTTATTCTGGTTGCTCATCTTATTCTTGAAGGTTGTCCTTCTTCTAGTTGTAAGGAAGACGAGTACTTTCGCTCCACTTTTGATTTTCATGATACTAGTTTGAGTGTCGCTATATGTTAATTGCTCTATGTTGCTACAAATTCAACTAATTTTAACGTTAGTACTGGCTCCACTAGCCGTGAGGCTTTTGATTTTACTCCTATAACCCTCAAGTCCTCTTCCTGTTAATTCCTCCCATATACCCTGTCTTCCCCTGGTTGTTGTCCTATTTTTTCCAGTTCCAATTTCGGTGGTTGAAGGAAGATCATAATTGTGTCTTTGGCATCTAGAAATAAAATTTTGTTTGTCATATGTTAATCCTTATGTTTCTATGTGACTTGGGATAGAGTCCAGGCAACCTTATGAGCCATTCTCTGTATCTACTCTTTGAATGGGACGTATTACTTACAACCTCTTGAGAAAATTGAAACCTATAATAACTTCTTGAATGTAGTCATAATCATAGGGTAATACTCCCCACTTGCTTCCCTAAATTTTTCAACAAGGAACTACACCTGATGGATTCCTCACATAACCTTCTCAGTTAAATAGATAATATATGCTCCATTGTGCCTACGCGCGCACCGTCATAAAATTACCTATGTGGTGTCAAGTTCCATGAAAAGCATGCCGGAATTGCAATCCTTCTCGATCCACTCTTCTTCTCACTAGGTGTATATGGATTCTATGGTTTGAATAGTCACTCTACTCTTGCGAATATCATCATGAAACCTTCTCACTGTCTAGTAGCATAAGAGCATACCTTAACACCTATCTTATGAGTGCATGTCAATCGAAATGGTCACCATGTGCATAAGGTCCCTTTGAAGATTGAGATCCTCATATCCCCGTCATAGAAAGATCTTGTGTCGCCATCTTAGTATAACTTCCGTGTCCACTTGGGACATCCCGCAATAAGTAGCCCACTTTGTTCCTGGTATTGTGGTTGTCTGTGACATGGTTTTGTACTATAGTTGGGAACTAATATAGCAGAAACATGACAAACTCATAACAAATATATTTATTTTCTCTTTACACCTCCACCACATGTGTTAATTATGTTCCTCTGTTAGTGAATTCCTCAAGCTAGTTTCCCAACACTTGTTAGATAAGTGTGAGAGAATGTGTCCTCCTATGTGTCACTATAACACTTACTTTCTCATTAAGACCGTTGATAGGCTCTCCGTCAAGACTTAATGTAACTTTGGGGGATATCATAGCACAATGCCTACTTCTTATGTTTTCCTGTCTTTTATTAGCATCTGGGTACACCTCGAGTTAAGGTCTATGGAGAACTCATTAATAACATTTGCAAACCTTCCAAGATTATTCTGTTTTGTCCCATTGGGTTCTGTTGCCTTTGCTCTCTCGGCTTCTAGAATCATTGATTTCGTCATTGTCATATGAGGAGAGTTTTTCTATCCTTGGCAGTCCACCTCCCTGATTGGATAGGAGTTTTAGTTGTCTTTCTCCCCGGAGCATCATGTTAACCACTAGAACCCCTCTAACTAATACATGATTTCATCCTCATATTAAGATGTTCTAGCTATATGGTTTCACTCGTAGAAGGTTGAGATTAGATGCTTCCAGGTTTCTGCACATAACATAAGCATTCTAATTCAGAAGACAAGTTGTCATATCTTTAGTCACCTCATATCGGGTCAATCATCGGGAAGGGTTAAGCTGTTTGGATGATGATAATATCATATGTGTTTGACTTCTTTTTAACCCTCATGCGCATATGGTATAGATCCCTTGTGTCAGTTAATGTTAGGAGTGTAATTCAACTCCATGTGATTGTTTTGAAGTCTCTATCACAACCCTGTTGCGAGAATCTTACCATTTTGAGCTAAACTTATTTTCCTTACACTCAAGGAGACAATCGGTTTGACGTACTTGACCGCTCCTTCGTAGAGCTTGCTATCGCCGGGCAGGACTGGTGTGGAGAGGATCAATTGTTACTATCCCATGCATAACTCATAGCCTCCTAAGGATAACTAATGCTAGCATCTTCATCCTCCCGATCATTCCTCCCGTGTGTGTCATGTCTAGGAAGACCCACTTCTTTTAGATCTCAGGATCACATGCATGGTTCCCACCTTACCAATGCGTGCTAGTTACCTCTATGATTCATTTTTCTAGTAACTAATGTCGTCACAATGATGAACGACGTCAGCATTGTTAGTAGCAATCTTCGTATCTCTTAGAAAATAACCTCATGAAAGACTTTGCTCAGTATATCAATGGGTTCCTGAATAATTCCATCCCATTCTTGAAACTCCGCTGCTACTTATTGTATTAGATCTATTTGGTATTGAAGGTTCAAACATGTCAAAGTCACCCTGTCAATCACACATATTCCATAGGTAATTTTATGATCGATATATGATAGCACATCCTAGAGAAATTGTTAAAGGTCACCACATGTTTAGTTTGGGTGTTCGCGTAGAGATTTCGAATTTAGGAGGGTGAACAAGTTATTCTCAATATTTTTTCCTGGAGATGTTATTTTAATTGATAGTGGATGGGTACATACGCACATTTCCCACTAGGATGCACTAGGAGTATGATGTTTCCCCATAGCTATTCCTTATATATTTTATGTTTTCATTTGTCTATGTCTAAGAAGGTAATTGGAGATCCTTTGTGTGTCATCCCAGTGGAAGTTATTGAAGATTAAGTTAATGGATAGTTAGCTTATGTGAGGTATCTAGATGTCATCTTTGTTAGATAAGTTCAGGGGCTGGGATTGTTTCCGTGAATGTCTTATGGTGAAGCTCGTAATTCGAGGAAGCCACCTAGGAAGCGGAGAATAAAATGAAAAAGAAATACCCCCATTTGTTTGGATAAGTCAGGTAGTCGTTTATGAAGTTGATTACCTCTAAATAATTGCATTACATGTCATATTGTGTAGGGAAACCCCACTCCCCTAATCCCCCATTGTCTTATGAATCCTTAAATTGTACTACATTTGTGTGTTGTTGTGTTAACTGAATTATGTGGAATTTGTTGAAGTAACTGAATTATGTGGAATTCGTTGAAGTAGCTGAATTATGTGGAAATTGTTAAAGTAACTGAATTATGTGGAATTCGTTGAAGTAACTGAATTATGTGGAATTTTTTGAAGTAACTGAATTATGTGGAATTCGTTGAAATGTGTTTCGGGGGCTCTCTGACAGGTGGATAGGCCTATTTACAAAGGAAATTCTGGCAAAATTTAAATAATAATAATAATAATAATTTTGGGAGTTGGTTAAATGTGGGAGTTGGTATATAGTATATTCAAAACTTAGTGAATCCTTGATCCTCATTCGGGGATGAATGATCCTAAGCAGGGGAGAATGTAAGGCCCTGGAAAATTTTGCTAAGTAATTTAGGATTTCGAGGTGCCAGGTGGGATAATTATAATATTTTTGTGCTATAAATATGATATAAACGAATTGGATTTGGTAAATAAGTGTATAAGTCATAAAATAAGTATTGTGGGGTCCAAGGAGAGGCCTAATGTAGGGCCCCGAGAAAAAACTTCACTACGTAATTTATGGTTTTGTGGTGTCAAGGTAGGTAATACATTGTACTTCCAGAGTTTTGGGATTGAACGATGCGCTGAGGAGTTGAAAATTTTTCGTCACAACTAGACCAGGATTTAGGTAGATAAAGCCTGGATAAAGCCAAGCTAGTCCAGGCTTTTGGTAAATAAAACCTGGATAAAGCCAGGCCAGACCAGGATTTAGGTAGATAAAGCCTGGATAAAGCCAGGACAGACTAGTCTTTAGGTAGATAAATCCAGGTCCGAAATGTTGGACTATCGATTTTTCTATCTTTATAACACGGCCCCAGACCCATATAAAACCCATTCCCCCTCATTTTTAACGACCATATGATAATATAGAGAGAAGCAAGAGTGAGTTATAGAGAGAGAAGGTCCCCAACTTCATCAAATTGATCCTCCTTCATCTCTCAAGCTTGGAACTAATCAAGTAGGATACAAATTTCTTCACCATAAGAAGTAAGCTTCCACCCCATTACCCTTAATTCTTAGCTTCTAGTTGAAATGAAACACACATAGGTTAGTTCTTGGAGATGGGGTTAAGAGTCTTGCATGCATGTATCAAATCTGCCATAATCTAGTAAAAGAGAGTAGATTAGAGTAATTCTTCACTGAAAAGGGATCATGCAATCTAAAGGAACACCTAGTGTTTGATAGAAAGCTCAAATGAGTTCAAGACATGTTCATGATTCCTAATTCTAAGTTTAAATGTGCCGCATTATGAATTAGATTGAAGGTGCTAGAAGGTCCGATGATTTGAGATAGAAATTAAAGAGGAATCCCGATTCGAGGTATGTATGGATAACTTTAACCTTTGTAGAATCCTCTTTTTGGGTCCGAGAATACGGTATGTGTACCTTGTTTGAAAATATGTGAATTTATTGTTCAAATGTGTTGAGACGTAAGATTCTATTCTCTGATTGTCCTAGTTGATTGCCATACTACCGTGCTATATGAGATTGTGAAAAGTGTTTTGATGTGCCTATCTTATTATGTGCAAAGCTCGTAAATGCTCGAGGGTATCGATATGAAAGTATGTGTTAATGAATGAAAGAATGTTAATGTGCCCAAGTGTGGGAATGTATATAATGGCTAAAAACCGTGCGTGGAAAGTAATGAAAAAGGGTATTGTGAAATGATGTAAATGAGTTGAACGATTATGGCAACACCGTGTACATGAATTAATGCTTGGTGAGAACTATGGTTCCATGGGCCCAAATAAACGAATTGTTGATATGAACTTGTGTTCCTTGAAATGATGATTCTTGTGATGTAATTGTTTGTGGTTGTTGTTATGAATTTAAATTATCAGGCGGGGTCGGGTTGTGCACCGCAACACGAAGTAATAAGGATGATGGGTTGTGGTGATAAGGGTGGCCGAGGTAATAAGGATGGAATGTGATCATTATCACTATTGAAATGAAAATCTATGAAACTCTTGAATATGGTGATGTTGAAAGGGGAAAAGGAGAGATTGTGAAACTTGTTGATTTTGGTTGTTTCTTTCCACGTGCATTGATTGCTTGGTTCTATTACTTCCTCTTGGTTGTGTATTGTTTGATTTGCTCCGTATTAATTGTCTGAGTATGTGAAAATTGGGTGTTCTAAATATGTTGAGGAATAATGTATCTGCTTTTCGGAATTGTGGAAATGTGATTTACTTGTGAATGTTTTTCCATGTGTAAGGTTAGTTAAGTACCCTAATGTGCTGGTATGAAAGATTGGTAGTGAAATCAAGTATGTGAATATGATTAAGTGCTAAGAGCTGTGAAAAGATATGATAAACAGGAATTGTGGTTGATTCAGTCATACTACACTGATTGTGAAAATGTCTTATTTTGACTCGTGTTTTGGGAAATGATCTGTTGTGATTGATATCGTATGGGTGATTGGTTGTACTGAGATTGTGTCCTTACGATTAAATTCTCTGTGAATATGGTGTTGTTGGAAAGAAAAAAGGGGAATATGTGGAACTTGTGATTTTGATTATTTCTGTTTCTGTGCAATGCTTGCTGAGTCTATTACTGTCTCTTATTTGTGCATTGCTAATCTTACTCAGAGTAAAGTTTTTTCATACATACCAGTACAATTCAAATGTACTGACGTCCCTTTTTCCAAGGGCGCTACATTCTTATGATGATTGTACGTGGTTCCATAGTAGGTAATTCAGTACACTGACCGTAGTGCCTCCTCTCCATTCCGTCAGCTGCATTGGTGAGCCCCACTTCCTCTCGGGGCCATGTGTGGTTCATGCTAACTCCTTTTGAGTGTATTGCGTATTGTAAGGTATAGTTGGGGCCTTGTTGCCGGCAAGTAATGTTATGTTCTAGTATTCGTAGAGGCTCCGTAAACACAAAGTGGGTAATGTACTTGTGTATTTTGGGTAGT
This sequence comes from Nicotiana paniculata, assembly GCA_005239505.1. NCBI lineage: Eukaryota > Viridiplantae > Streptophyta > Magnoliopsida > Solanales > Solanaceae > Nicotiana > Nicotiana paniculata. The sequence goes on from ML333572.1 coordinate 26,050, forward strand.
AAGCGTACGATTCGGAATCGTGATCCACGTTGGTAAATTTTGTATGTACTTTGTAAGTATTTGGCATCATATGTTGGGAATGTTAAAAAGTAGAAATGAATTCAAGTCGTACGTTTATCCTTAAGTAATAAATGAATATTTCACATGAATAATTTATAGTGAAATCACGGGGTAATGCGTGGGATAGGAAAGGAAAATCAGGTTCGCTTGACCGGGTTCATCCGGTTTGGCGCCGGTCTCGTCCCTCGGTTTTGGGGCGTGACAAAATCCAACCATAGATCTTAATAATTTCAAATATTCAAGAGAGGTAAAAGGTTTAAACTAACAACCAATTCAAATAAAGGGGTTAGACTTGTAATGTGGTTGCCAAAGAAAAGACGATTACATGCTAAATGGGGGTAGACACATATATTTAGGTGGGTAAAAAAGCAATTATCTGGATCAAAAAAGAAATGCATGTATCACTTCCTAGACCGAATAAGACTACTACTTCGCTTTGCACATAGGTGGAGAAAGTTATAGACATCAACTAACATGCATAGAATATCAACAAACGTTACTCACACCTTGGAACATAACTTACTAAGGACCAGTTCTATCCCAACTCTGAAGTCAAAGCAGTTAAACATAATCAGAACCAAATATTTCAAGGCACTGATACACGAGTCGAGAAATAAGCCTAAGTATCACATTAAGGCACTCACTATTCTCAAAGCACAATTAAGTCAAGACAGGTTATCTCCACTTATCACTACAGTACAATATCTCTTTGTCCCTACCAAAAGGAAACTAACTACACTCGGTTCGAATAAAACCCTTAAAAAAGAACCATGACACAGAGAAAAATCAAAGGGAAATTGCTACGCTATCTTAAAAAATAAAAAGTAAATAAAATAAATATATTTATACTTTAAAAATTTTTCTTTTATATTGTTTCTTTGTATTTTTTATTTTTCATTTGACGTCAAATTCATCAAGAAGAAAGTTGAGGAAATCCATCATTGGGAAGAGTTGTAACTAAAAAATTACTAACTATTACATGCCAACTAGAAACTAGAATTAAGATTATTACATGCCAAATATTGTCTAAGGAAAGTAAGAACTTGATCAAAATAACACCAAGTGGCAAACTCAAAAAAAACAAGTACACACAATTAGGAGAACCCCACCCCAAACTTAAGAAATTTTATTGTCCCTAATGCAAGGCAATAAAAACATGGCTGAAAAATATGACTATCTGAGGCCCTTGGCCTAATCATCTGCACCCTCAAAGTGCACATATACTCCTCACTATAATATGGCACTGAGTTCACATCCTCCTAAGGTGGTATCCCTCCTCGCCCTACCATTTATGTATGGTAGAAGAAAGGGGGTGATCTTGCCGCAGCTCAGCCAAGTCAACCACTCCCCTTGTGAGCGCGAATGTGCATATCGGTGAACGTCAGCTACACCGTCTCCTCAACACGAACAATCCTCTAGTCCATATTGCAGTAGCAACATGAGAGTTGATCACATGAGTAACATCAAAGGCCTTAATAGTCAGCGACACCAGAATCACCCGATCATATTGATACTCCTATTCTACATGATGTGTCCTCGCAAGCCCCAAAAGGCACTCTAGCCATATGCTCTAGCATAATCTTCCCGAGATAAGACTCCACCCGGGTCAAGAAATCATAGACCAAACAAACTTTCACTAGTGACACATCCGTCTCACTTGTCGTAGGCATGATATTTGTTTTGATCAAACGCAATGAAACCTTTACTGGACACTGAAAATACCCATCTTCATGTCCTTATGAAATTTGTTGGTGTCCCTCATCCAAGTAGCAACAAAATTAGCTCCACACAACTGGTGGCGGATATCTGAACAGTCAGGCTGACGAAGAAATCTTTAGAATAGCTTGTGAGAATGGTCCGTGATTCCTATAACTTGATTATTCACCCATGAGGAAAAAAGGATCATTTTTCCTTGCACCTCTACCTCATACACAACATCCAAACTAGCTTCTGTCTGCCAGTTGGCATATAATTTCTTTACCAATTTTAGGTTCACCGCATCACCAAGATGGAACAAACTCTCAAAACCTAAGGGCTCGCATGTTCTGATAGATCACCGAGTATTTCCAAGACAACTTTCTATCATCAACTGCAACCTCGAGATTCAGGTTCACAACGGGAACAAAAGTCCTAAACCAATGCCTAACATGTGTCGCGACAACCCGAATGCCAAACATGCACCTAGGGACTATGTCAGCATCAAGATCAATTTGCTCAATCTCCTCATCGACTGGGGCAATGGGTTTTTCCTTCCTACCTCTTTTCTTGCAATTCGATGCCACTCCGAGGAACCTGTGTTGGCACGTTTGCTCGAACAATGAGGCATTTTATGTGAACAAGATGAACATAATTAGCCACGCCACTTAAAACAAAATGCATGTCCAAAGAGTTAACCACCCCACACTTATGCCTTAGGCATGTTCATAAGTAACATTTACCACCCAACACTTAGCATTTAACATCAACTTCGTTACTAAGCACATATATTTCACATGCTTGCCCAAAATCTTGACCTCGTGTCAGTAAGAAAAACATACTATTGCCTCTGGTTTCAACTTATAATATCAACTCAAAGTGGGATTGAACTACTACAAGTTCTTATCAATAGGATAATCCACAATACCCCATCCACAGTCAGCACAAAGCAAGAGCAGTACTCCAAATTACAGAAAATGTACTGCAATTTTCGGCCATAAAGGCACACCATACAAACTTCATCAAAAACATTCCCCAATATCACAAATACATAACAAACATTCACCACAAACATACATGCTAAGCAAATCCCACCAAAATGAATCATAAATTCGGCCAAAATTAAAAGACAGAACTATAAATTACAACTGCCTAGATTTAAGGAAATTAAACTAAGACAACCTAAATACTACTAATAACTACTAAAAGAAAAGGAAAAGATGAGGGAAAAAGAACTTACCTCGAAGAGGGATGGAGATGAAACAATGTGAAGTTGGAAAAAATTGGGGAAGAAGTGTGGAATTTAGGGTGAGTTAGAGTGATGTTAGAGCAGTGCGAATAAGAGAATGTGGTAGAATAAGGGAAAAGGAGTTCTGTAAAAAGCCAAAAAAGGGCTGGGAATGCGTAAAAAATTAAACTATTTTTTTAAATTTTGGTCTACAAAATTACACTATCGCACCACGGGGTGTGGCGCCATGCACCCTGAAATAGTGGCAAAGTTCAAAGAGTGCAACTTTAGCAGACCTCTCAATGACCTAGCGTGGCGCAGGGTGCTGCATGTTAGGCCATTGTTCTCAGAGTTCCGACTCTTTTTTCTATTTATCCCATGGGTTCGCCCCCTACTCTATTTAGTACTTATTTTATGTCTAAATCATGCCAATAACTATAACTACAAGCACCAAAACTCATACACACTAGTAGTCTTAATCTAAAATTAACTAAACTATTCGACAAAAGCAAGAAAAAAATGTTAGAAGTAGTTCTGGCTTATAGTTGTCAGCTTGACTCCTTCACTTAGGCTCATTTGATCACAATGCTAGAGGATTGCTTGTCAAAGCCTCCAATAATGTATGGTTTCAACATTTCCTTGTTAACATTGAAGCTATCCATCTCATCCTCATTCTGAATTTCAAATGCGCCATATGGCGAGACATGTTTCACAACATACGGACCCATCCATCCTGATTTGAATTTTCTGGGGAACAACCTAAGTCTACTGTTGTACAGCCAAATCTTTTCATTTTCATTAAATTCTTTTGGATTAATCAAACGATCATGACACCTCTTTGTCCTTTCCTTGAAGATTCGGATATTTTCATACGTGTTCGGTCTATATTCCTCCAGCTCATTCATCTGTGATAACATATGTTCACCTGCAAGACTAAGATCAAGACTAAGAAATATAGTTTCCTAATAAGCTTTATGTGCTATCTCAACAAGTAGGTGACATGATTTTAAATACACTAACTTTAAAGTTGAAGTCCATATAGTTGTTTGAACGCAGCTCTGTACACTCATAGAGCTTCATCCAACGTACAGACCAATGGATAATTGTTTGGACATGGTACAAGGTTCCTATTTATGCGTGTTTACCCTAAAAAATGGATAACAATCAAATTTGTAGTAATTTTAAGGATATGCAAATTAATTAATACAAACGTTTTATTGCATTAGTCTAAGAAGATAAATGGCATAACAAATTGTCAAGCTGTTTATGGGCGGGGGTGATATCGAACTCAACAACAATCTTGGTGAAATATCTGCCCTTTATCCCAGACTTGCAATAACGAAGAACTTATGAACAAAAGTAAGAACTTGGAATAATAGGGGAAATAAAAGTATATTGCCTTGATGTGCATGTTACAATGCGGTTAATTAATAATAAGACCCCCATTTATATAGTACGGGGGTCCTAATCTATATACAGGTCCATAAAAAGGTATAAATCTTTTAACCAATCACCGGATTCCTGTCATTACGTACCGAGATCCACGCCATGATATCTGGTTGGTCATGGATATTAGGACTTTTTATTGGTCGTGCTCAATTGCATTGTAGTGTTCTCTAGGGATTTTGGGATTCGGACCGAAACCGGGGTCATGGCCCCGATACTTCCAAGGCCAGGCGCTTTGCCCGGACCCCAGCTCGAGGGGATCCTTGCCACGATTCTAGTTCCTTGTCATAACGTCTCTTGCTCCGTTTACCTTAGTGAAAAATGAGGCATCCCATGGGCCCGGTTTCACCCGTATACATATTGTCCCCTCATTTATCAGAGAGTAATTTTACGGTAATAATGGGAGACAATATGAGCTCTTTGATTCCTTCTTCAATATGCCGTGAAAGAAACGACAAAAAACCCGAAACGTCCTGTTAGTCACGTCATAATGACTTCAAACACGTGTCAGCCATCGGCATGTCGTCCCTAGATGCTAAACGCTTAAAGTCTCTATAAATACTCCATCCGTCATTCTATATTTACTTTTGACCAATCTTCTACCTCCGAACCTTCATGATATCACCGCCTTTCTTCATACTACAACATTTTTACCTTCGTTATTCAAGATTTATCAAAAAATTGCAAGCTTTTATTTTTCTTCTACCCAAGGCAGCGTGTTTGATTTTCCTAGCAAGTTTTTTCCCTTCATCTCCTAGTCTCCCTTCACACTTTCAAACTTTTTTCCAAATATCAATGAAGAAGACTTCCAAGAGTGTTCCCCAAGAAAGGTGCTTCTTCTTCTTCACATTCGACCATTGAAGTTGAGGAGTTCACTTCCGACGTAGTTGTTCTTGAGAGACAGGCTCTAGGCGTGGCTGCCAATGAACCAGCAATTGATCCTCCCTTGAAAATGTTCCTTCCACAAGGGTGTTTGGTTGGGGACAACATTATGGTTGAAAAGGCCTTGTCGGTTCAAGGCTGATGCGAGGCGATATCAAGGTACATCTGCTCTATCCTTGATCGTCCTTCTTATGGTTCGAAAGGACTGTGGCTTGGTGCATAAGGTCATAGTATTCTCCAGGCCCGATTATGACATTACTACCCAAGTGGAGGGGTATTTGAGTTTATAAACGTACCCCTTCACACTGGGTCCGGTGGACCCAGTCATTTTGGTCTTCTACAGGAGGTATGACGTACACACTCGATCAGATCCATCTATTACTATGGAATGTCGTAATCCTCCTTCTAATCTTTGTGAACAAAGTTGACTCTTGTTTGTTAACCATCAACTACTCCGCCTGTACAGTCCCTGAATATTTTGGGGGGAGGGGGGAGGGGGGGACAAATAAAGCTCGTACGCCTGGCTAGCAAAGCCCTATTTTTTAGCATCAACGAGGACCAGGATCGGGGCTAACATGGATGCTTTTTCTATGTGAGGACCGCAGACCTGTGTCACGACCCTAATCGGAGGGCCACGACGGGCACCTGGTGCCTTACTCAACCGAGTACCAATATCTTATCACACCATCATGGGTAAATTTACCAGAAGGGCCATCATGAGATAACTAGAATTAAACATAAGGGAATACTAGACATAGGATGACCCAAACTGATATAGAAACTTATACATGTGAAATACGGCCCTCTAAGGCTGATATGATCATTTGTACACTAAAAACATAGACCGACAAGGTCATACACGTATCCATATACCCGATAGCTTTTTACAAGCCTCTAAGAGCACATAAGCATCATAAAGGTCGAGACAGGGCCCCGTCATACCAATAAATACATGTCCAACTCATACCGACAAAATAGGCAACTTCGGAGCAAGTGGAGTGCACCAACACCTTCCACTGAACTGATAGCCTACTAGGAGGACTGTCACCCTACCTATCGGGACATGCAAACATGAAACGCATTGTTTCTAGACAAAAGGAACTTCAATACAAATAAAGTACTGAGTATGTAAAGCATGAAAAGAAGTATATAAAAGACATGAAAAACATGAAGTAAAGGACTCAACCTGTAAGTCTGAATAGCTCTGTGAATCATGAAACATTTATAATGTCATGCATGTGCGTGTAAATATCATATCATGCATATACATATGCGTACATAACATCATCAAGCCTCTAAGGGAATTCCATCATATCATCTCAGCCACTGTGGGCGAAATCATCAATGTATACCAGCTGATCAGGTGGTGGTGCGTATATAACGCCATAACCTTTCACTATACCCCATATACATATATTGTACACGTATTTAACACCATTTGGTCATGGGTTAATATACATGTATAAATGAATGCAATTCATAATGAAGTAAGTCAATAAGATCTCTCGAAATATCATGAGACCCATGAATAGACGATATGATAGTAGGACACATGGGGAATTAAGAACATAGGCAAGCCTAGTACTTCTAAGAATAGAATCATTTGTGAAAGTTACGTGCTTTCTCGTTTCATTGTATCATATGGATCATGCCAAAAAGGAAAGAAGGAAAAGCCTTAACATACCTCAAGTCGTCAATACAACTCAAGAACAAGCTTACGACAACTAGCGTGCCATCCCTATAACAAAGAATTCCATGTACAACTTAGATGGTGCTAGTATATCACGTATCTCAAACGATAACTCGGTTCACAAATAAAATGTGCAGCATTTCCCACAATCCTACTATATGCGAGACAACAACACAATACAACCAGCAACTCAAAAATAATCTAACTACAATTCGGGACCTTTAATACGACAAAAAGCCCAAACATACCATTACATACCCAATCAACAAGTTATCAACTTGCTTGAAATTCCAATGACGAGCCACCAGCCCACTACCCTACCACATGTGACATTTCTCCATGCCCTTTATTCTTCCAAACTCCATAAATCAGTAGCACAATAGGCCAACATGAGTGGATTACAAAATAGTCCACTAAAAGTGAAATGAATGGAAGTCACGACTTCCGATGACCATCCTGAAAGTTTTAACTATTAGGAAAGGAATTTATCAACCTTCCCTAATATGTAAAAGCTTATATATATAAAGTAGGCATTTTCTTAACTATGAAGTTGTAAGGCCCCGAAAACTTTCGCTAAGTAATTTAAGATTTTATGGTGCCAAGGTAGGCTAATTGTATTATTTTATGTGCATACATGGGGTATTAATATGATGGATATCAAAGGTATGTGGTATGAATTTTATGAGGCATATTATAAGTAATGTGGGGTATAATAAGAAGCCTAAGTCTAAGTGAAGTTGGAAAATTACATAATAGGCTAATATTCCAAATGGGTACGCACAAGACAAAACTTTAGACCAGCATATATATATAGATATATAAGATTTTATGTAATTCAAAACCTATCAAATGAAATATCTTTGAGTCTAGTTTCTAACACTTCAAACTGTTCGACATTTGGACACTCCTACAAAGAGTTATAGCCAAATTACTGAAGTCTGGCATAATGCAATTATGCGGTAAATCTTGCGGCCACAGAAGTAGTTATGAGACCGCAAACTGGTCGCAGACCTGTCCAGTGAAGACCATTTCTAGGCATCAGTTTGTGGTGCATCGTGTGACCCACATACCAATTGTGCGGTCCATTATGCGAGCGCAGACCCGAGTTCGAAAGGTTAGTTTTCCTATTTTTATAACCCGACCTCATTTTGATAAATAGCCTTTGGGATTTATTTTGGGGTATTTTCTGAGGGTTTTAGAGAGAGGTAAAAGAATTTTAGAGAGAGAAGGAGAAAACCTAGCATGCTAATCACATATTGTTGCACCAATCTTCAGGAATCAAGAAAAGCCAATTGTTAGATTATCATCTATCCAGGTAAGTCCTATTTGCAAGCTTTCATACAAGAGGTTATGGGAATATATATATATATATATATATATATATATGTATATATATATATATATATATATTGTGGGGTTGGAAATAGGCCATGCATGTGACACTAGGTTGTGGTATGTGGGGTTAATGAACCATTTTGGATAGTTTCTTGTTAAAATTGGTTGAGGGAGGAAGGGATTTCCATTTTAGAGCCTTATAGTCTATTTCGTATGTTAGGTGTTTGAAAAAATTCCTAAGAGAGTTACATCATTGGAATGTTTCTAATTATTTACCGATTTTCACTATCTTCCTATAGATTGTTATTGTTAGAAGTGTTGGGGCGTTGTAGTAACTTAAGAAAAGCTCGAACAAGGTATGTTGGCTAAAATTTCTCTCTTAGAATTGAATTCAATAATGTTCCTGTAAGTTCAGGTATGTATGGTTCAATATTCCTAATTTCTATAATCCGGATAATCTCCAATAAACTTGACTATTTCGAATGAACCTTATGTCGAAAGATATATGTTCAAAGTGTGGTTTGCGTGTTAGAATGTTATGGATTTGAGCCGTGTTCCAAATGAAAGTTAGTATGCCAAATTGTGTGAGAAAAACTCAATATGCTTGAGACTCTTCATTGCTCATACGCGTGCCTAAAGCATTGATTGAAAATATCTTATTGTTGATAATCTGTTAGGATGCTTGAAAATAAAATAAGTGAATTGGAAAAATAGAGTGTGGACAGCATTCCAAGAACTTAAGTTATAATTGTAACCAGTGATGCTAATTAAATGAGAAAATGTGAGACGGAGCATGAAATGAGCCTCGACGTAATTGTTCATAAATGACATCAAAAATAGTATTTTCTTAAAGCTTTTGTACTCAATTTATGCCCATAAGTGACTGTTTTAAATAATGTTTTGCTTTATAAATATATCATGTGTGATTCGAGTCATTATACACCCGGGTATTTATATTGTATGTTGTCATTTCTAGGAAAGATAATTGTAAGAATAAATGGTGTATTGATTGTTTATGATCTTGATGTGTGTTTCTATTGCTGGTTGGTATTCCCCATTCTTTGGGAAGAAACCTTTTGTGCTTAAAGTTTCCATAACTAATGAACTTGAGGTATATGATTTCCAAAATATTCTATATGTTAATATTGGATGGTGATCCTTGGAAATAAAAGAAGTGAAAATGTGGAATATGAAATACGGCCATCGGGCGATGAATATAGAATCTTGTGAAAGGCCATAAGAGCCAAGGAAATATTATTGTTGCGATTGGGTAAAAATACTAGTGAAGGTATATAGAATGCAAAATATGTTGAGGTGAACACATTTGTAATTATGTTACTTTTATGTGCAAATCAAATCAAAATAAAAAAATATTTTAGGGAGTATTATTAGTAAAACCGAGGAAGGGTGGGTCATAAGGCCCACACCGGAAACTACATGTGCCGGTGTAGGGGTGAATTGTGATTATTCCCCTTATTTTGGATGAAATTGAATTATTGTTAAAATTGTGATTATTTCCCTTAATTGGGATGAAATTGGTAATAGCTGCGTAAATTTCAACCCACACGACATATGTGGGAAGGTGGCCTAGCTGATCGGGTGGAGATCAGACGCCATGTTGTGCACATGTTGTACTACTCTTGGTATCAACTTTCTTTTGCATAATAATGTCAAGCCACATTGTTCGTGGGGAGATGGCCTAGCCGATTGGGCATGACAGGACTCCGTGCTAACAAATACGGTGGTATATCAGTGCTAATGATCTCCCAAATAAAAATATATATTATCTTCGTATTTTACAAATTATCATGTTTTAACTAGACATATGGATATTGTTGATTGTAACTTTTTGTTTCTATATGTTGCCTTTGCTTATGTAGGCATTCTATTTTGATAGAGGACGTTTAGCTATTCATACTACTGTTATTCTATGTACTAACGTCCCTTGCCGGGGGCACTGCATCTTTAATGGGTGCAGGTGATTCATCATCAGGTGGCAGTGATCCGTAATAGCGGTACACTCTCTTTAGCTGACTTGGTGAGCCCCATTTCATTCCGAGTTCATGTATCTCTTATTTCTCATTTACTTTGTGTTTTCAGGCATAGCTGGAGCCTTATTACCGACATTTCCATATTACTCTTCAGTTGTACTTAGTGGCTCCGTAGATAGGTTGTGGGTCGTGGTTACATGCACCTAGGGACTATGTCAGCCTCAGGATCAATTTGCTCAATCTCCTCATCAACTGGGGCAGTGTGTTTTTCCTTCGTACCTCTTCTCTTACAACTCGATGCCACTCCTAGGAACCGGTGTTGGCACGTTTGCTCTAACAATGAGGCGTTTTATATGAACAAGACGAACATAATTAGCCACGTCACTTAAACAAAATGCATGGCCAAAGAGTTAACCACCCCACACTTATGCCTTAGGCATGTTCACAAGTAACAAAACATATCGGGGACTCTGACTACCCCGTGATAATCAAATAATGAGTCATTACCAACCCACCCATCCACCTTAATCCTAGTACAAGAACAACATTAGGACTAAATTATACTATGATAAAATATGACACCAAGAAGCTAAACTATCAACTACCAAACGAAAAAATAAGAAGTTATACTAATTGACTACTAACACAAATAGAAGTTACACTACAAAACTACACAAGTATATGGCATGACTCAATTAGCAACTAGTTTCACAATAGCTTGGGGCGGCCTATCGATTATCACTTCGGGACAACACTTTACAATTGGATAAATTAGAAAATGACCATACCATCCAACACTTCGCATTTAATATCAACTTCGTTACTAAGCACAAATATTTCACATGCTTGCCCAAAATCTTGACCTCGTGTCATTGAGAAATTTTATCAAACATATTATTGCCTCTGGTTTCAACTTATAATATCAACTCAAAGTGGGCTTGAACTACTACAAGTTCTTATCAATAGGATAATCCATGATACCCCATCCACAGTCACCAAAAAGCAAGAGCAGTACTCTAAATTACAGAAAACATACTGTATTTTTTGGCCATAAAGGCACACCATACAAACTTCATCAAAAACATTCTCCAAAATCATAAATACATAACAAAAATTCACCACAAACATACAAGCTAAGCAAATCCCACCAAAATGAATCATAAATTCGGAAAAAATTAAAAGATAAAACTATAAATTACAACTGCCTAGAGTTAGGAAAATTAAACTAAGACAACCTAAATACTACCAATAACTACTAAAAGAAAAGGAAAAGATGAGGGAAAAAGAACTTACCTTGATGAGGGATGGAGATGGAAGAATGTGAAGTTGGAAAAAATTGGGGAAGAAGTGTGGAATTTAGGGTGGGTTAGAGAGATGTTAGAGCGGAGTGAATAAGAGAATGTGGTAGAATAAGGGAAAAGGAGTTCTGTAAAAAGCCAAAAAAGGGCTGGGAATGCGTAAAAAATTCAACTATTTTTTTAAAATCTGGTCTACAAAATTACACTATCGCACCACGGGGTGCGGCGCCACGCACCCTGCAGTAGAGGCAAAGTTCAAAGAGTGCAACTTTAGCAGATCTCCCAATTTGACCTAGTGTGGCGCAGGGTGCTGCATGTTAGGCCATTGTTCTCAGAGTTCCGACTCTTTTTTATATTTATCCCATGGGTTCGCCCCCCTACTCTATTTAGTACTTATTTTATGTCTAAATCATGGCAATAACTATAAATACAAGCACCAAAACTCATACACACTAGTAGTCTTAATCTAAAATCAACTAAACTATTCGACAAAAGCAAGAAAAAAATGTTAGAAGTAGTTCTGGTTTATAGTTCAGCTGGACTCCTTCACTTAGGCTCATTTGATCACAATGCTAGAGGATTTCTTGTCAAAGCCTCCAATAATGTATGGTTTCAACCTTTCCTTGTTAATATTGAAGCTCTCCATGTCATCATCATTCTGAATTTCAATTGTGCCATATGGAAAGACATGTTTCACAACATACGGACCCATCCATCCTGATTTGAATTTTTCGGGGAACATTCTATGTCTACTATTGTATAGCCAAATGTTTTAATTTTCATTAAACTCTTTTGTCTTAATGAAACGATCATGCCACCTCTTTGTCATTTCTTTGAAGATTCACACATTTTCATACGTGTTCGGTCTATATTCCTCCAGCTCATTCATCTGTGATAACATGTGTTCACCTGCAAGACTAAGATCAAGACTAAGAAACTTAGTTTCCCAATAAGCTTTATGTGCTATCTCAACAAGTAGGTGACACAATTTTACATAAACTAACTTTAAAGGTGAAGTCCATATAGTTCTTTTGAACGCAGTTCTATATGCTCATGGAGCTTCATCCAACTTACAGACCAATCCATACAAGAAACACTAACAATATTTTATAGAAATCGTTTAAGCTTACGGTTAGCCATTTCAACTTGCCTGATAGTTTGGGCATGGTACAAGGTTCCTATTTTATGTGTGTTTACCCTAAAAAATGGGTAACAATTAAATTTGTAAATAATTTTAAGGATATGCAAATTAATTAATACAAACGTTGAATTGCATTAGACTAAACAGATAAAGGGCATAACAAATTGTAAAACTGCTTAGGGGCGGGGGTGATATCGAGCTCAACAACAATCTTGGTGAAATATCTACCCTTTATCCCGGACTTGCAATAACAAAGCACTGATGAACCAACGCAAGAACTTGAAATAATAGGGAAAATAAAAGTATATTGCCTTGATGTGCGTGTTACAATGTGGTTAATTAATAATAAGACCCCTATTTATATAGTACGAGGGTCCTAATCTAAATACAGTTCCATAAAAGGTATAAATCTTTTAATCAATCACTGGATTCCTGTCAATACGTGCCGAGATCCACGCCGTGATATCGGGTTGGTCATGGATATCACGACTTTTTGTTGGTTGTGCTCGATTACTTTGTAGTGTTCTATGAAGCTTTTGGGATTCGAGTCAAACCCGGGGTCATGGCCCCGATACTTCCGAGGCCAGGCGCTTTGCCCGGACCCTAGCTCGAGGGTATCCTTGCCACGATTCCGGTTCCTTGTCATAACGTCTCTTGCTCCGTTTACCTTAGGGAAAAATGAGGCATCTCATGGGACCGGTTTCATCCGTATACATATTGTCCCCTCATTTATCAGAGAGTAGTTTTACGGAAATGATTGGAGACGATATGAGCTCTTTTATTCCTTCTTCAATATGCCGTGACAGAAATGACAAAGAACTCGAAACGTCCCGTTAGTCGCATCATAATGACTTCAAAAACTTTTCAGCCATCGACATGTCTTCCCTAGATGCTAAACGCGCAAAGCCTCTATAAATACTCCCTCCTTCTTTCTATCTTTACTTTTGACCAATCTTCTACCTTCGAACCTTCATGATATCACCGTCTTTTTTCATACTCCAACATTTTTACCTTCGTTATTCAAGATTTTTCAACAAATTGCAAGCTTATATTGCAGCTGGCTTGATTTTCCCAGCAAGTTTTTACGCTTGATCTCCTAGTCTCCCTTCATACTTTCAAAATTATTTCCAGATATCAATGAAGAAGACTTCCAAGATTGTTCCCCAAGAAAGGTGCTTCTTCTTCTTCACATTCGACCATCGAATTTGAGGAGACCACTCCCGACGTAGTTGTTCTTGAGGGACACGCTCTGGGCATGGATACTGATGAACCAGCAACCGATCCTCCCTTGAAAATGTTCCTCCCCTAGGGGTGTTTGGTTAGGGACAAAATTATGGGTGAAAATCCCTTGTTGGTTCAAGGCTGATGCGAGGCGATATCAAGGTACACTGCTCTATCCTTGACCGTCCTTCTTGTGGTTCGAAAGGACTGTGGCTTGGTGCATAAGGTCATTGTCACAACCCCAAATCCTAAATCGGCCGTGATGGAGCCTATCGTGGAACTAGGCTAGCCGATAACAACATGTTCACAATTTCTTTAAAAATCCAAGCATTTCATAAATATACAGAGTTTACTAATTAAAGTAATCCAATAAACAATGCCACCAACCCCAAAACTCAGAGCCAACAAGTCATGAGCATCTAGAAGAATAAGAAAAAATATACTATTATAATAAAAAACCTCCGAATGAAAGCTAGATACAACAACAAAGGAAAACAAAGATGTTGCGGACGCTAAACAACTACCTCTATATCCCGCAATCCGGCTCCGCGCGGAATAAATGGCTAATGCTCGATATCTGCACCTGAATCGCACACAGAGGTGTAGGGAGTAATGTGAGTACGCCAACTCAGTAGTAATGAAAATAAATCAAGTCTAAGCGGCAAGGAAACACATAAAATCAATGCCATCAAATCACAATATACACAACCTTACTTTCCAATAGTGTAAACATAGATATACGAAATCATCATGCCTTAAAACCAACTTCAGAAAGTTCCATTGAAGAATGCATATTTTTATCAACTTCAAACCGAAAGATTTAGTATGAAAATGAAATGAATAATATAGAGGCCCCTAGGGAAAAACATATTTCAAAAGTTCAAAATGAAAGTAGTAAAATCATAAGTAGCCCCTCGGAAAAAAGATGTATCATAATCAGCCCCTCGGGCATGCCTCACAGTCACTCAGCACCTCACCATCACTCAGCACCTCACAGTCACTCATACCTCCCAATCACTCGTCACTCAGAACTCGGCACTCTGTGCGCTCACTAGGGGTGTGTACAGACTCCGGAGGGGCTCCTTCAGCCCAAGCGCTAATATCACTCAGCACCTCACCATCACTCAGCACCTCACATTCAGGACCTCGGCCTCACTCAACAGAACCACTCAAAAGACCCCTCGGGCGAATCAGTAAAATAGGGTACTCGACCCAAAACATCATTTTAAATCTCAAAGTAGTGTAAATCAGGTTGTGTTTCGAAAACAGTAAGCACAATATGGCTAAGTGAATCAACAAATAGTGAGGAAAAACAGCAGTAAAAAGCCCTCAAGGAGTCTAAACAGATTGACATGAGGCCCCAAACACGACTTATAGCCCAAATATTTCAACAATCTTTAGAACATAATTTAGAATAAGGTTTTGAGTAAAATATGCAACTCATTAGTTGCCGCGGAGAGGACCTAGTCCAATCCAAAAATCAATATGCGCCACATACTCATCATCCGACATGTGCGCCATTCTAAAATCAGTGAGAAATATGTAGTCCGGGGTTCCATACCCTCATGACAAGATTTATAACCATTACTTACCTCTACCGGGACACAACACTAGTTCGAAATGCCCTTGCCCCTCAAATTGGCTCTCGATTGCCCCGAATCTAGCCAAAACCAGTTTAACATCATCAATATATATCAAAGGATCACAACCCAATCGAAAAATATATTATACAAGAATCTCGAAATTCGGCCAAACCTGAGCCCCGGGCCCACATCTCATAATTCGATAAAATTTCCATCATTAGAATCCTCTTCCTCCCACAATTCTATACATACCAAGAACCCTAAACTCGGACCACAATTACCCACTCAAATCCTTAAAAGAAAAATCCAAATTCCCATGCACCCTTCTTCCCCAATTTTGGGTTTAATTCCAGCAATTTATGGTTTAATTACTTAGAAAACGATATATAAACGAGTTATGAAGTTCAATACCTTACCTCCAAGTGATTCCCTTCCATTTCCTCTTCAAACCCTCTCAAAAGTGTTCCCAACTCATTCAACAATGGTGGAAAATGAACTATTCTCGCACAAATGGCCTTTTAAAACATTCTGCCCAGCCATTAAATTTTCTTCAGTGTGATCGTGACTCTTGGCAAGAGATCGCGATGCACAGACCAGCTAACCAATGCGATCGTAGACCAATACACGCGATCACATAGAAAAACTCTCCGCCCTACACACGCGCCTCAGAATCCTTTACGCGATCGCATAAACACCCACGCCATCACACTGCCTTACCTGACCAACCTATGTGATCGCAATCCTAACCACGCGATAGCATAGAACAAAATGCGTGCCCCACTCTTTTACTCAACGCGATCGCAAACATCCTCCCGCGATCGCATAGAAGGAAATCAGAACCTCACACTAGCAAAAATCTGCCCAGTTTTCAAGCTAAGAGTTGGTCCGTTAACCACCCGTAACACACCCGAGGCCCTCAGGACCTCAACCAAACATACCAACATATCCCATAACATCATTCAAACTTAGTAGATCCTTCGAAACACCAAAAACAACGCAACAACACCAAAATCACATCAAATTCAAGCCTGTGAACTTTGAAACTTCCAAATTTCGCCAACTACGCCGAAACCAACCGAAACACCTCTGATTGACCTGAAAGTTTGCATAAATATCCAAAATGACATTACGAACCTGCTCCAACTTTCGAAATTTCATTCTGACCCCGATAGACTATTTTCCACTACCGACCAGAAGTCGCCAAAACTTTCGCTAATTCAAGCCTTGTTCTACACCGAATATCAAAACTTCATTCCGAACACACTCCTAAGTC
This sequence comes from Nicotiana paniculata, assembly GCA_005239505.1. NCBI lineage: Eukaryota > Viridiplantae > Streptophyta > Magnoliopsida > Solanales > Solanaceae > Nicotiana > Nicotiana paniculata. The sequence continues at coordinate 42,893 of ML333572.1, forward strand.
CCAAATCACCTAATGAAGCTATCCGAGCTGTAAAATCCGCATTCCGAGATCGTTCACTAATAAGTCAACTCTCAGTTGACTATGTCAACTATTAGGCTACTTTAAGAGACTAAATGCCTAAATTCTCACCATAATCACTCCAGAACCAAACCAACTGACCCAACACAACAAAAACATGCTATAAATATATAACAAATGCAGAAATGGGAGAAACGGGGTAAATCTCACGAAATGACTGGCGGGGTCGTTACAGTCATAGTATTCCCCGGGCTCGATTATGACATTACTACCTAAGTGGAGGGGTATTTGAGTTTATAAACTTACCCCTTCACACAAGGCTCGGTGGACCCGGTCATTTTTGTCTTCTAAAGGAGGTATGACGTATGACTCGGTCAGATCCATCTATTACTATGGAATATCGTAATCCTCATTTTATTCTTTGTGAACAAAGTTGACTCTTGTTTGTTAACCATCGATCATCTAATCCGCCTGTATAGTCCCTGAATCTTACGGGGGAGAGGGGGGCGGACCGATAAATCTCGTATGCCTGGCTAGCAAAGCCCCATTTTTTAGCATCAACGATGACCAGGATCGGGGCTAACAGGGACGCTTTTTTCGTGTGAGGACCGCAGACCTGTGTCACGACCCAAATCAGAGCGCCACGACGGGCACCCGGTGCCTTACTCAACCGAGTACCAATATCTTATCACACCATCATGGGTAAATTTACCAGAAGGGTCATCATGAGATAACCAGAATTAATAACAAGGGAATACTAGACATAGGACGACCCAAAATGATATAGAAACTTATACATGTGAAATACAGGCCTCTAAGGCTGATATGATTATTTGTACACTCAAAACATAGACGGACAAGGTCATACAAGTATCCATATACCAGGCATCTTTCTACAAGCCTCTAAGAGTACATAAACATCATAAAGGTTGGGACATGGCCCCGCCATACCAATAAATACATGTCCAACTCATTGCGACAAAATAGGCAACTTCGGAGCAGGTGGAGTGCGCCAACACCTTCCGCTGAGCTGATAGCCTACTGGGAGGACTGTCAACCTGCCTATCCGGACATGCGGACATGAAATGTAGTGTTATTATACAAAAGTAACTTCAATACAAATAAAGTACTGAGTATGTGAGGCATGAAAATAAGTATATAAAAGACATGAAAAAACATGAAGTAAAGGACTCAACCTGTAAGTCTGAATAGCTCTGTGTATCATGAAACATTTATAATGTCATGCACGTGCGTGTAAATATTATATCATGCATAGGTATGCGTACATAACATCATCAAGCCTCTAAGGTCATTCCATCATATCATGCCAACCTTTGTGGGTGAAATCATCAATGTATACCAGTTCATCAGGTGGTGGTGTGTATATAACGCCATAACCTTTCCCTATACCCCATATACATATATTGTACGTGTATTTAATGCCATCTGGTCATGGGTTAATATACATGTATAAATATAACGACCCGGTCAGTTGTTTTGAGAGGTAGCACCTCGATCCCTTAATAACTGCTTCTCCCATGTCTATTTTTGCTTTTGAAACTTGTCGGAACTTTGAGTGGAGAAATTTAGAGGGATTTAGGACACATAGTCCTTAAATGTGAAATTAAGCTTTAGAAATTAGGTTGTAGTTAGAACTATGTGAAGACGGATCCAGAATGGAATTTCGTCGACTCCGTTAGCTCCGTTGGATGATTTTGGGGTGAGGAGCGTGTTCGGAATTTTTTTTCGAGGTTTGTAGTAGAGTTAGGCTTGAATTGGAGAAAGTTAGAATTTCGGCGATTTCGACTGATAGGTGAAATTTTGATATCGGGCTCGGAATGGAATTCTGAGAATGACAGTAGGTCCGTGGTGTCGTTTACGACCCGTGTGTAAAATTTGTGGTTGTTCGGATGAGTTTTGACTTGTTTCGGCATCAGATATAGATTTTGGAAATTTCATAAGTTCTTGTGCTTGAATCTATGCATAGATGATGATTTTGATGTCATGAGAGGGGTTTTGAAGGTTCGACTAAGTTCTAATGAGGTATTAGGATCGGTTGGCAGGTTTGGTTGAGGTCCTGGGGGCCTCGGCTGTGTTTCGGGCGCCCAAACAAGTAAATTTATCCTTAAGCTTATTACTGGTTTTTCTAGTTTTACAGCAGCAGTCTTTTGTTCATCGCTATCACGTGAGTTCATCCGTGATCGCATAGGGTAAGCTGAGGCAGGAAAAAAATTTGTTATATGTGATCGCACAAGCTGTGCCGCGATTGCAGTGTTTGGGCAGTCTAGTCTCCGCGTTCGCATAGCCCATGTCGTGATCACATAGAATACCTTAGGCAGCAGAAGTTTTGAGTGTTGTTTTACGCGGTCGCGTGAAGCCAACCGCGATCGCGTAGCTTTTAGCAGATAAGGTCCGCGATCGCGAGTCTTACGCTGCATTCGCGTAGAGGAATTTTTGGCGTGTGTTGGAATACCCTTCGCGATCGTGACTGGAAGTACGCGATCGCATAGAGCAAATAACTGGGCAGAACATTTAAAGACCCAAATTCGAGGGTTTGAACTATTTTCATATTTTGGAACTTGAGAGCTTGGGAAATGCATTTTTTGGAGGGTTTTTCACCTAGGCAACTTGGGCAAGTGATTTCTACCTGATTTAGACTAATATCCATGATTATTCTCTTTAATCTAGTCTTTAAATTCGAAATTTTGGTGGAAAAATTTGGGAAAACTTGGATAAACTTCCTAGGCCGAATTCTTGAGTTTTGATTGGGATTTTGACATCCGATTTGAGTAATTATATAGTTAGAATCGTGAGTGAATGAGTGTCCGGAATTTATAATTTTTACCCGATTTTGAGACGTGGGTCCGAGGGACTTTTTGGGCAACTTTCCTAATTTCGCGTATTAGCTTCGAACTAATTAGCCATTTTTATTCCTTAAAGTGATATTTACGTTATGCAATCGAATTGATTAGATCTGGGCCACCTGGAGTCGGATACTCGTGGAAAGAGCATGGTTTTGAGTTGAGCAGCGCAGTCGAGGTAAGTGGCTTGCCTAACTCTGTGTTGGGGACTTCCCCTTTAGGTTGTTTTGATACTGTTTTGTTATTTGGGTGCCGTGTACGTGAGGTGACGAGTGCGTACACGGTCCATTATTTCTAAAACCCCATTTTTCCTTCCATGACATACATAATTGTTATTCCTATTTCCTTGTTTTCATGAACTAACTGTGTAGTTTAGATTAGGAAGGCGCATGCCTACCTGTTTTACTTGAATATAAATCCTAATTGTCACTATGTGCACCATGTTTAGGTAGTGTTATCCGTACTCTTGACTGCGATCTTTCCTTGAAATGTTAAAATTAAATTGTATCCGGTATTTATTTGCATTTGTATATTTAAATTGGGACTACGGACGAGATTCCGAGAGCTTTCCCCTTGTACTGCATTGTATATTTAGATTGGGACTACACGCGAGATTCCGGGAGCTTTTCCCCTGTAGTACATTGCATATTTAATTTGGGACTACGAACGAGATTCAGGGAGCTTCCCCCTGTACTGCATTGCATATTTAAATTGGGACTACGGACGAGATTCCGGGAGCTTTCCCCCTGTACTGCATTGCATATTTGTTGTTGTGAGATAAGCTGTGCGGAGCTGAGGGCTCCCTGTTATTATTCTCTTTTAGCTCATTATTTCTATTGTTGTTCCTTAGACTATTACATCTCTCTGTCAGATTTGAAAGTGTTTTTACTATAAACATCCAGTACAGCCTTAACCTGACCTTGTCACTACTTGACTGGGGTTAGGCTTGGGACTTACTGGGTACCAATTGTGGAGTACTCAAGCCCTTTCCTGCGCTTGTTTTCCATGTGTAAATCCAGGTACCATCACCCTATATTGTGGATATGAGTTGTTCTAGCAGCTGCCAGGAGACCGCGAGGTAATTCTGCCGTGTTCGCAGAATTTCACGAGTCCCCTTCTACTCTATTATAGGCATATACGACTTATGTATTTTCCACTATTTCATTGTATACAACTACATTTAGTACAGAGCTTGTGACTATCGTGACATTCCGGGTTTTAGGAAGTGAAATTATACATGCTGAGCAGCTATGTTATATCCACTTAAGTTCTTTTCGGTCTTTACTTTATTGATTGTATTATTTCCGAAAAAATTTAGGCTTACCTAGTCGTAGAGACTAGGTGCCGTCACGATACCTTTCGGAGGGTAAATCAGGTCGTGGCAAGTTGGTATCAGAGCGTTTAGGTTCATAGGAGTCACCAGTCACAAGCCGGTTTATTAGAGTCTCGCGGATCGGTGCGGAGACGTCCGTATGTATCTTCGAGAGGCTATGTAACTATTAATAACAATCATATTGTTTGAAATTCCTTGTCGTGCTAGTTAATATCATCAATATTCTAAAATTCTATTCTACTCTTGCTCACAGATGGTGTAGACTCGTACCGGACGTACTGATGATCAGGCACCCGAGCCCCCAACCAAAGCCACCAGAAGCAGGGGTCAGGGTAGAGGATGAGAACGAGGTGCATCCCGAGCACCGACGAGATTAGAGAAAGAGGAGCCCCTAGAAGCCACAGTTGGAGGGGCACCGGAGGTCTCTACTATTACTCCAGCCCTCCAGGAGACTTTGGCTCAGTACCTGAGTGCCTTCAGCACTCTGTCTCAGGCGGTACTACTCCTTATAGCTCCGGCTACATCCCAGGCTGGGGGAAGGGCACAAACTCCCGCAGCCCGTACTCCTGAGCAGAGGGCCCATATTGGGCAGTTCCAGGGTATATCCCTATGCCCCTAGTGGTTCCAGATCAGCATGAGGCTAGGGTAGCTCCTTCTGAGGCAGAGCAGCTCCGACTTGAGAGGTACAAGAAGTACCACCCACCTGAGTTCAGTGGACTAGCTTCAGATGATACTCTGGGTTTTCTTGAGGAGTGTCATCGCATTTTCTGCACTATGGGTATTGTGGAGACGAGTGGGGTTTCTTTCACCGCTTTCCAGCTGACGGGAGCGGCTTATCAGTGGTGGCGTGCCTTTGAGCTGAGTAGTCCGGACAAGGTAGCTTCACTTACTTGGGCTCAGTTCTTATTGATGTTCTTACTAGAGTTTGTCCCTCAGAGCCTTATGGATACTTGACGTGTAGAGTTTGAGCAGTTACGCGAGGGTACCATGATTGTGCCAGAGTATGCAGTCTATTTCAGTGACTTGGCTCGTCACGCACCAGCCTTGGTTGTCACGATCAGAAAGAGAGCTCGACGCTTCATCGAGGGACTCCACCCCAGTATTCGGACCAGTATGGCCAGAGAGTTGGAGACAAATATCACTTACCAGCAGGCCGTGAGTATTTCCTAAAGGATTGAGAGTATGTTAGCCTGGGACAGGGAGGAGAGATAGGCCAAAAGGTCTCGAGAGACTGGTCATTTTTGAGGAGCTCATGCACCAGCAACACGCTATGGTAGGTGTTTTGTGAGTCGCCCCGTTCATTCAGCTCTTCCAGCAGCCAATGGTATTCCAGCTCCTCCTAGACCTCAGGAGCCTTATTATGTACCACCTGTATCTAGTGTGCCTCCTGCTCGAGGTGCTATCACCGGCCAGTATAGCAGGTCAGTTGAGAGTCAGCATCAGCTGCCATGTTCTGCGAGGGGTTGTTTTGAGTGTGGTGACCCTCGCTACTCGATCAGAGATTTCCCCAGAGCTAGGAGGGATGCACCATATCAGACTTATCAGGCCCCACGTGCTCCACCAGGTCCTCCAGCTATTCTTCCAGCCCCAACTGCTACCCCACCTTCTCAGACAGCCCGAGGTGGAGGTCAGGGAGGTCGAGGTCACCCTAGAGGGGGAGGCCAGGCCAGGTACTATGCTCTTCCAGCCCGTTCAGAGGTCGTTGCTTCAGATTCAGTCATCACAGGTATTGTCCCTGTTTGTCATAGGGATGCATCGGTATTATTTGATCCAGGTTCTACATATTCATATGTGTCTTCTTATTTCGCTTCACATCTGGGGATATCTTGGGATTCTTTGAGTTTCCCCATTTATGTTTCTACTCTCATCGGAAATTCTCTTGTTGTGGACCGTGCATATCGGTCGTGTTTGATTGTTATTAGTGGTTTTGAGACCATGGCTGATTTGTTATTACTCAGTATGGTAGACTTTGATGTTATCTTAGGCATGGACTGGTTGTCACCTCATTATGCTATTCTTGATTGTCACGCTAAGACCGTTACGCTGACTATGCCAGGTTTAATGAGGTTAGAGTGGAGAGGTTCCTTAAAGTATACTCCCCACCGGGTCATTTCTTTTCTTAAGGCTCAACGGATGGTGAAGAAGGGGTGTGATGCGTATTTAGCCTATGTGAGAGAAATTAGTGTTGATACCCCTACAGTTGAGTCAGTTCCAATTGTGCGGGACCATCTCGATTTTTTTCCAGCTAATCTTCCGGGTATGCCGCCCGACAGAGATATTGACTTCGGCATTGATTTGTTACCGGGCACTCAGCCCATTTCCATTCCTCCATATCGCATGGATCCTCCTGAGTTGAAGGAGTTAAAGGAGAAGTTGCAGGAATTACTTGATAAAGGTTTCATCAGGACCAGTGTATCACCTTGGGGTGCTCCGGTATTATTTGTGAAGAAAAAGGATGGTTCGATGCGTATGTGTATTGATTACTGGCAGCTGAATAAGGTTACGGTGAAGAACATGTACCTATTACCTCAGATTGATGATTTATTTGACCATTTACAGGGTGTCAGGATATTCTCCACGATCGATCTGCGTTCGGGCTATCATCAATTGAAGATTCGGGAGCCGGACATCCCGAAGACTGCCTTCAGGACCAGATATGGCCACTATGAGTTCCTTGTCATGTCATTTGGGCTGACCAATGCCCCAACAACCTTTATGCACCTGATGCACAACATATTTCGGCCTTATCTTGATTCCTTCGTCATCGTGTTCATTGATGACATCTTGGTATATTCTCGGTCCCAGGAGGACCATGAGTAGCATTTGAGGACTGTGGTTCAGACTTAGAGGGAGAAGAAATTGTATGCCAAATTTTCTAAGTGCAAATTTTGGCTTGATTCTGTGGCATTCTTAGGCCATGTGGTGTCTTGTGATGGGATCAAGGTAGATCCAAAGAAGGTGGAGGCAGTGCAGAGTTGGCCTAGACCGTCTTGAGCTACGGAGATCGTAGTTTCCTTAGTTTGGCTGGGCACTATCGCCATTTTGTGGAGGGATTTTCATCTATTCCAACACTGATGACCAGGTTGACTCAAAAGGGTGTTCCGTTCAGGTGGACTGAGGAGTGTGAGGAGAGCTTTCAGAAGCTCAAGACAGCCTTGACTACATCTCCAGTGTTAGTATTGCCTACAGGTTCAGGGTCCTATATAGTCTATTGCAATGCTTCGAGGATTGGCCTCAGAGCAGGGTTCATGCAGGATGGCAGGGTGATTTCCTATGCCTCCATACAATTTAAGGTGCATGAGAAAAACTATCCAGTTCATGATCTCGAGTTGGCAGCGATTGTTCACGCCCTGAAGATATGGCGTCATTATTTATACTGTGTTCCCTATGAGATTTTCACTGATCACTGGAGTTTTCAGCACATATTCAAGCAGAAGGACCTCAATTTGTGCCAGCGGAGATGGTTGGAGTTACTAAAGGACTATAACATCACTATATTATATAACCCGGGGAAAGCCAATGTGGTGGCCGACGCCTTGAGTCGCTGGGCAGAGAGTTTTGGGAGCTTGGCATATCCTACGGCGGTTGAGAGTCCCTTAGCCTTGGATGTTCAGTCCTTAGCCAGTCAGTTCGTGAGATTAAATCTTTCTGAGCCTTGCCGGGTATTAGCTTGTGTTGTTGCTCGATCTTCTCTTTATGACCGTATTAGAGAGCGCCTGTATGACGATCCCAATCTTCTGGTTCTTCAGGATAGAGTTTGACGGGCTGATGCCAGGGATGTGACTATTGATGATGATAGTGTGATGAGGATGCAGGGCCGTATCTGTGTGCCCAATGTAGATGGGCTTCGGGAGTTGATTTTTGAGGAGGCCCATAGCTCGCGGTATTTCATCCACCCGGGGTACTGCAAAGATGTATCAGGATGTGAGACAACACTATTGGTGGCGAAAGATGACAAAGGATATAGTGGAGTTTGCAGCCAAGTGTCTCAACTGTTAGCAAATAAATATAAGCATCAGAGACGAGGAGGGTTACTTCAGCAGATTGAGCTTCCAGAGTGGAAGTGGGAGCGGATCACCATGGACTTCGTGGTTGGACTTCCTCGGAATTTGAAGAAGTTCGATGCTAGTTGGGTGATTGTGGATCGGCTGACCAAATCAGCCCATTTCATTCCGTTGTTGACTACATACTCCTCCTAGAGGTTGGCAGAGATTTATACCAGAGAGATTGTTCGCCTCCACGGTATTCCGGTATCTATCATTTCAGACAGAGGTACACAATTCACTTCACGGTTATAGAGAGCCGTTCAGCAGGAGTTAGGCACCAGGGTGGAGTTGAGCACGAACTTTCACCCTCAGATGGACGGGCAGTCCGAGCGCACGATTCAGATTCTTGAGGATATGCTTCGTGCCTGCATGATGGATTTTGGAGGGTCATGGGACCGATTTGGTCCTCGGCCCCTGAACGTGATCCCAAAGTAATTTTTTTGGCTATTACTTATAGTTCTCTATAAAGTATCCAATTTAGCTCAAAAATTGCTTCTTAACTCGGAATACTATCCTACATGGCATAATACATGTAATGAGTGCAATCATCACCATTTACGCTCAAACACGAATAAAATGCAGTTATTAGGGTGAAAAATGAGGCTAAAACACGGGTTCCCATCCTTTCATTGAGACTCGATTTTTGAGTTTAATCATATATTTGGACTCGGAAGGTTATGTGTAATCTGATTTTTGTATAGGTTCTGGGTTTTGGGCATGTGCCCCGGGATTGACTTTTGTTGACATTTTGAGAATTCATCAAAAATCATGCATTTATTAATTGAGATAACTTCATACGACATCAATTGAACTTCTTGGTTGATGTTTGGTTAGATTTATGGTTAGAAGTGATTTCTCAAGGACATGTGATTTTGGAGCTTTGGACTACCTACATTGTGGTAAGAGTCTTGCCTAGCTTTTGTTTATGGACTTTTTCATGCTAATTGATGATATTTGCTACATATGGGAGTGATGTATATATGATGTGACGCGCATATGTACATGTCTCATGGGTATTGATGCTCGGGGTAGTTTCCATATTACTCTATGCCTTAATTAGTTATGTGTTCTAATTGATTCTATGTGTTATTTAATTGATTGACTACGTGAGCTCAATAAACCATGATAGAGCTATTATGAGGCTAATAGTACCTTATTTTGAGCATGGTGAATTATTCCAGGGGGTCATTGTTACACTTTCTTATATGTAGTCACACATATATTATGAATATATACTCATTATTATTGTACTATACCTTTAGTTGAAGTATGACCACTTGAGTTTTCTTACCCATGTTAAAGACCATGAAATGACTTTCGATGCTTACTTGGGACATGATGATCATTAAGGTGACGTATTACATGTGGGTTCCATGGTCATACGAACATATAGACCTACATCCTACATAGGGATCATTCCTTGTATACATGCACACATCCATGCATGATTATTTCTCAATCCACATATATCGTACATGCTTATATTCCCATCCATATGCATACATCACTGCATATTGTTTTCGGATATGGACTAAAGTGTGGCACGAGGCCTTTGTTTTACAATTGTGATGATATTTTGGCATGAGATCTTTGTCGTGCAATTGTTATGATATTCTCGCACGAGGTCTTTATCGTGCAATTGTGATTGATATTGTAGCATGAGGTCTTTTCCATGAAATAATAATTATTGTTATGTACATATGGCAAAATAAGGGTGGTATTCTTGGGTATGCACATGTAGTGCAATAAGGTGGCATACATGATTAGTTATACTGTCAAAATAGAATCAAGCATGCGGTTACCACATAAATCCCTTTCTTCTTTTAACATTTTCAACATTAGATATTACCAAAACATACATTTTAAGTACAACATTCCCGAGACGGGACCACGGTTATGAGTAAGTACAACAACTACCCAAGATATGTTTACAACCCACATAGTGTCTACGGAGCCTCTAAGAGTACGAAGAAGAATACATAGATATGCCGGTAACAAGGCCTCGACTATATCTCAAAAGGAATGACATAAATAAAATAAGTCGACATGATTTACACACAGCCCCGAGAGGAAGTGAGGCTCACCAAGACTACTGAAGAGATGGAGGGAACGACACCACTAACGATGATCAACGCTACCTGCTACAGAACCAGCTACATCCATTTAAAAGATGTAGCGCTCCCGGAAAAAGGGACATTAGTACCATTGAATAACACTAGTATGCATGCTCAAACATACTCTAGATAGGATAAACATCAACAGTCAACAAGAATAGAGGCATCAAATAACAATACACCGAGGCAAGGAAAAACACAAATAAGAGTTACCACCACCCTTATCCCGTTTTTCCATCTTTTGGTTATATGTACTTTTAAGTTCATCTTGTCGTTATTATTACTGATCCACCGTGTCGTTGTCACACGGAGTTCGATCTTTACCCGATTGTCTTAGCCATCCTAGGTGAGATCCGAATTTCAATCACATCACATATAACCACCGTGGCTTGTTCTCACGGAGTCCGATCTCTGCCCGAATCGGCTAGGCTAACACTGTGGCTTGTGCATAGCACACGGAGTCCGATCTCTGCCCGATCGGCTAGTCCATCTCAATTGTAAACAGTGAGGACAATAATCATCATCAAATCATAATCATATCACAATATCAAGTCATCCATGCGTACAACATGAAGTCCGATCCCAACTAGACCGGATAGGCCTTCTCACCCCTAGGACATTCTCCTGGTACAATTATGGGTGTTTTAGATCACTTACATCAGTTTTAACCTTTTTTATCCCCAACACATATTGTTCTTTGATGCGTCTTTCATATCATTAGAATACTTTGATTCACCTTTCTCAACAATTCATCCTTTAATCCATATTCCATAACCATCCCTTCCATTAATTCATGTTTCACAACAATTCAACCTCATGTTTCGCATTTCACATCATTACCGTTTCTTTACCCACATTTCATATCATAGCAAATTTTGATTCATATTTCGTACCATTCTAGTCTTTCATAATTACCACACCCATCATATGAAAGGATCACACACATAGTAAAAGAAGGAATAAAATCATCACAACTCATATACTTAAGTAGCACAACGACATGGTATTAGCATCAAATGAGATAGAAGCAAAGATTCGTCAATTAGGCACATAGAAAACATAAATTCCATAGATATCCGACAAGAGAATCATACCCGGAAAGTGAGCACCATGGGTTTATCCTATGAGGATTAGAGTTAGCCATACATACCTTGAGTTGGAATTTCTCTATAATTTCTATCCAAAATCACTGGACCTTCTAACACGTTCAATCTAATTTACAATGTGACACATTCAAACTTATAGTTAGGAATCTTGGACTAATTTGGGCATTTTATCAACTATTATATGGTCCTTTAGATTAACTAAACCCTTTTCAGTGAAAGAATTCCCTAGCTTACTTCCCTTTGCTAGATTATGGATGATCATTCACATGCATGCAAGATTTAACTTTTATTTTCAAGACCCAACCTATGCGTGTTTTATTCTTACACAAAATATGAGAAATTGGGGAAATAGGGTGAAGACTTACCTCTTTGAGTGAAGAAGATGACAATAACATGATAATTTTGGGCTTGAGTGATTTTGGAAAACAAAATTGGATGATGTTGAAACCTTCTCTCTCAAGAAATCTCTTCCTCTCTCTCTATTTTTGGTCGGAAGATCAGTAAAAATGAAGGGAAGAGGTGTTTTATAAAATAGGGGTTCGGGTTTTAAATTTAGAAAAAAGGAGCCCCGACACAGGGATGCGGTCGGGAATGTGATCACATTCTTGCTATGCAGTCCACATTCCTGTCGCATAAATGGCCCTCAAAAGGGGCCAAAAGGAGAGCGGACTACCCAGGTATACGACTACTATGGAGTCCGCATACCTGTTATGCAATCGCATAGTGCGTTGCATAACCTCCCTCGCAAAAACCATGGGGCAAGAATGCGACAACTATGCGGCCCGCATTCGTGAATGCAATCACATTCTAGGCCGTATAGCCTCAAAATGGACATTAAATTGTCCTGGTATGCGACGACTATGCGGTCCACATACTTATTATGAGATCGCATAGTGCGTCGCATAATACAAAATTTCTGGAAAATTTAATCTTTCAAGTTCTGGGATACGTTTTACTAAAAATAGGACCGTTTTAAGAATTTCTACAGTTATAACAGCACAGGGACTTACTCGGGCATTATTTTTGACATAGAAATTTTACGGGTCTTTACATATACGTGGTAGAATGAGGGTGAGATTTTATATTATGCACATGTGATGAAATAAGGGTGACATTTCACTGTTGATATCATGTGGCGTTAAAAGAGTGGCATTCTTGATTATGCGCATGAATTTTTTATGATTTGTCTTGTATTTCACATGTTTTTACGTTGCATATAACATGATATTCTATGCCTCTATTACTTTTGATAATTTGGTTGTCATGATGGATTTACCTATGTTGGGTTGATATCTCATGTTTTATTGAGTTGTCAGTAGTGTATTGGATTGATATTAAAAGAAAGTTTTCATCATAAATTGATGTATTGGATTCATGCAAAGGTCTCTTGAACATGTTATTTAGAAATTAATACAGAATTAGATCATGTTAGGCACAGACTGACAGTCATGTATGAGTATTTGAGAACACACATTATTTGGTCCATGTCTCTTTGTGAGCAGGCTTGGTGCATATTGAATTTTCTTGATCGGTTTAATTGGGAGAGTTTTTTTTCTACTCCTACCCTAGTTGTGCACCTTTAATATCCTTTATTATGTAACTCTCCTTTATACAATATTTCTTTGCGTCATACATGTTATCGAGCTGTACAAGTTATGCAAAGTGAGTATCTTTTTACCTAAAAACATTGTCACTACTTCATCGAGGTTAATCAAGATACTTATTGAGTACATGTGATCCGTTATACTCACACTACACTTTTGCACCTTGCGTGTAGATAATGAAGCTGAGCTACTACGGATGACGAAGGCTCGCACTAAAGTTGTAGCTGCATTCCAGATTCAATCTACCATAAGTTCATGGTTATTTAGGACATCCTTTCTATTTATGTCAAGTTCAAATAGATGTTGCTTTTATTTTTTTACCAGCTTTGTAAATCTAAATCAAAGTGGCTCATGACTTGTACTACCAGTCTTTGGGATAATTTTATTGAATTTTTTTGCAGTCTTATTTATTAATATTGATGGTTTCTCAATGTAGTTGTAACTTACACTGTTTGGCTTAACTAGCGGGTTGGGTGAGGTGCAACCACGACATGGTGGGATTTTGGATCGTGATAAGTTGTGTGACTCTTTATAGAATCATTTCATAAAAAAAATCGACTCCAAAAACATTCCTTACTATGACTCGCTTTTTGTGCCAACGCAAATCCAAAGATTTACCAATATTTTGCAAATCAGTTGCCCTCACAAACAACTAAAACAAAAGTAATTAGTCTACGCACTCTAAAATGAAATCAAAAATAGTTTTTAGACTTATATATTGAAAGGATTCACACACTCTTTCAAAGAGACTCTAAATCCACCCAAGTTCGTTAGGCTCGCCCGTGGTGTAATATTTGATTAATATTAGTCTCAAGGGATCATATCTCATTTCACTCATCCCAACAACTCCACGTATGTAATAACAATGATAAAGCAAGATGTAACAATGAATGATAAACAAGGACTGAGATATGACATGCCAATGAAGAGTCGTGACTATGTGTAAAGTACAGTTAAATCAGATAATCCAAAACAATAGAAACAACTTCACCAGGTCTCAATCAAGTAATCACATAGCCTGAATATCATTTCAAACATGAATCGTGGCTTAATTAATCTAACAAATATGAAAAAACACGGATAAAACATGGTAAGATAGCAACATAGTCAAAAAGTCAATCCGGAAGATGGTTGCGTTGGTGCACGCCCACGCCTGTCACCAACCAAGCATGTGCGTCGCCCCAATACAACCACAAATAAAATACTTTTCGGGATAATTACATTCAATTCCAAGTTTAGAAATACTACTTACCTCAAAGCACGAAAATCAATACTCCAAAGATCCCTTATCTCGCAAATTGGCCTCTGAACGAATCGAAATTATTCACAACAACTTCATACCATCAATAATAGCCAGAGGAAGCAATCTCAAATCACAAAACTAGAATCTTTAATAAAAATCGGGAAGTGAACCCCAAGCCCGCACCCCGCAACACGACAAAATTCACAAATTTCGAACATACATTCAATTACGAGTCCAGCCACACTAATTTCATTCAATTCCACGCACAAATCAATCGCCAAATCCTTTAGTCCTACTCTCCAAAGAAATAACCTAAAATCCCTAATTTCCACCTCAAATATACATAAACTAGGTGTAATAATCAATATTTATCAATAAAAGTGATGAATCCTCACTTACCTCCTTAATTGTAGCTAAATCCCCATCAAAAATCGCCTTCAGCCGAGCCCCAAAACTCTCCAAATGAGAAGAATACCAAAACCCTTCAAAATATAACACTGCCAATGAAACTGCACCTACAGTCACGTAACTGCATCTGCGGTTCCCCTTCTGCGGAAAAGTGGCCGCTGCATATGCTGTCCCAGACCTTTTAGAAAACATCAGCTTCTATGATCACATTTGTGCTTCTGTGCAAGCGCACCAGCACAACAAAGTCCATATTTACAGAAACCCATGACCACACTCCACTTCGCTTCTGTGCACCAACATTCGCACCTTCACATTTCCCCAGCCCTAGCATATTCTGCACATGCGATGGCCTAATCGCTTCTGCTCTCTTTCACGTGTGACTGAATCTCCTTAGTTGCGATTGCACTAAAATCTTTAAATTCTTCCATATTTCTACTAAGTCCAAACTTGGTCTGCACATCATCCGAATCGTACCCGAGGCCCCCGGGACCCATTCAAATACATTAAACAGTTCTAAAAGACATTACAGACTTACTTGAAGCCTCAATTCACGTCAAACAACACCAAAACCACAAATCCCACCCAATTCAAGCCTAATGAACTTCCAACTTCTAAAACCAATGCCGAACCATACCAAATCAACTCCGAATGACCTCAAATTTTATCGCAACAATCCCAAATGACACAATGGACTTGTCCCGACTTCCAAAACTAAAATCCGAACTCGGTATCAACAAAGTCAACTCTCAGTCAAACCTCTCAACTTTCCAAAACATCAACTTTCTAACTTTTTTCAATTCAAGCCAAAACGACCTACGAACCTCCAAATCAATATATGAACATACGCCTAAGCCCAAAATCACCATACGAAACTATCGAAAAATTAGCAAAACTACATTCCGGATTCGTGAATATTAATGTCAAACTCCGATCAACTCTTTCAGCTCAAGCTTTCTACCTTGGGACTAAGTGTCCCAATTCACTCAGAGACATCCGTGAAACCAAACCAACCATCCCATAAAGTCACATAACCATAATTGAACATAGAAGAAGCGATAAATAGGGTAACAAGGCTACAATGCGCAAAACGACCAGTCGGCCCATCACATTCTCCCCCTCTTGACCAAACATTCATCCTTGGACGCGTGTAGAATCATAAGTGGAGCCTCAAATAGGTGTGGATATTCGCTCCGCATCTCCTGCTCGATCTCCCAATAAGCCTCCTCACTGGCTGACCTCTACACTGAACCTTCATTGAAGCTATATTCTTTTACATCAACTACTGAACGTGCCGATCCAATATAGCCACCGGCTCCACATCATAAGTCAATACCCATCTAACTGAACCGTGCTTATGTCAAAAATACTAGAAACATGAAACACTAGATTAACACCTAATAGAATAGGTGGCAAGGCAAGTTTTTAAGCCACCTCTCGAATCATCTCAAGCACCTCAAAAGGGCCAATATACCGAGGGCTTAACTTGTCTTTCTTCACGAACCTCATCATACCCTTCATGGGCGAAACTTTGAGCAAAAACTTCTCATCCACCATATTTGCAACATCACGAACCTTACGATCAATGTAACTCTTCTACCTGGACTGCATCATACGAAGCCTATCCTAAATCAACTTGACTTTCCCCAAGGAATCCCGAACAAAATTAGTTCCCATCAACCTAGCCTCTCCCTTCCTAAACCAAACAATTGGAGAACGACACTGCCTCCCGTATAACGCCTCTTAAGGAGCCATCTAAATACTCAACAGGTAGCTGTTGTTGTAGACCAACTCAACATGCAATAAGAACTAATCACATGAATCCCCGGAATCCATACAAGCGCGTATTATACCCTTTAAGATTTGAATGGCATGCTCGGACTTCCCGTCCATCTGGGGGTGAAATTCTATACTCAACTCAGACCACTTACCTAACTCATGCTGCACAGATCTCCAGAAATGCAATGTGAATTGCGTTCCTCAATTGGAGATAATAGACATCAACACACCGTCAAGATGAACAATCTCACGAATATAGTTATGAGCTAGCTGCTTTACAGAATATGTAGTCACAACTAGAATGAAGTGCATAGACTTGGTCATCCTATCCATAATAACCCACCATGTGTTGAATTTATTCAAAGTCTGTGGAATCCCGACAATGAAATCCATGGTAATATGCTCTCACTTCCACTCCGGAATCTCAAGTCTCTAAAGCAAACTGCCCGCTCTCTGGTGCTTTTTCTTCACCTGCTGAGAGTTCAAACACCGAGCCACATACTCCACTGTATCTTTCTTCATTCTTCTCCACCAATAGTTTTGCCTCAAAACCTGATACATCTTAAGCACCAGGATGAATGGAATATCATGAACGGTGGGCCTCCTCAAGAATCAACCCACACAACTCTTCCACATTGGGTACACAAATCCTACCCTACATCTGCAACACCCCTTCTTCTCTGATAGAAGCCTCCTTGGCATCACCGTGATGCTCTGTATCCTTAAGGACAAACAAAAAGGGGCATGATACTGGCGCGCTCTGATGCGCTCATACAAAAATCACCGAGAAACCATGCAAGCAAGAACTCGGCTAGGATCCGAATCTAACCTCATGAACTTATTAGCCAAATCATGAACATCCAATGCTTGCAGTCACTCACCAACTAGAATATAAGCAACGCTACCCATACTCACGACCTTTATACACAAGGTATCAACACCATATTCGCCTTCCTGGAATGACACAAAATGGTGATTTCATAATTATTTAACAACTCTAACCACCACCGCTATCTCAAGTTTTGATCCTTTTGCATAAACAAGTGTTGTAGACTCCGATGATATGTGAATACCTCACAAGACACATTGTAGAGAGAGTGCTCCAGATCTTGAATTATTAAACAATGGCAACCAACTCTAAATCATGAACGGGGTAGTTCTTCTCATGGGGATTCAGATGACGTGAAGCATAAGCGATCACCCTACCCTACCCAATCCATGAAGCATCACAATAAACTGCATATGAACCAAATGCTAATGGCAAAACTAGAACTGGAGTTTTGGTTAAAGCAGTGTTGAGCTTCTAAAAGATCTCCTCACACACATAAGACCACCTGAATGAGGCGCCCTTCTGGGTAAATCTAGTGAATGTTGCGGCAATAGATGAAAACCCCTCCACGAAACGGCGATAACAACCTGCCAAACCCAAGAAGCTCCGAATCTCGATAGCTGAAAACAGTCAACGCCAACTCGAAACTGCCTCAATCTTCTTTAGATCTACCTTGATCCCCTAACTAGACACCACGTGGCCTAAGAATACCACTAAGTCAAACCAAAACTCACTCTTGGATAATTTATCATATAACTTCTTCTCCTCAAGGCCTGGAGTACAATCCTTAGATGCTGCTCAAGATCCTTCTAGCTGCATGAGTACACCAATATGTCAACAATGAATACAATGACGAATGAATTAAGATACGACTAGAATACATTGTTCATCAAGTGCATAAAGGCTGCTTGATGATTGGTCAGTCCAAAAGGCATCACAAGAAACTCGTAGTGACCATAGCGGGTCTTGAATGCTGTCTTTAAAATATCAGAATCCCAAATATTTAACTGATGATACCCTGACCTCAAATCAATCTTTGAAAATAGTCTAGCACCTTAAAGCTTCTCAACTAAATCATCAATGTGCGGTAGTGGGTACTTCTTCTTAATTGTATATTTGTTTAACTGCTTATAATCAATGCACATCCGCTTAGTACCATCATTCTTCTTCACAAATAGAACCATCGCACCCCAAGCAACACTGGGCCGGATGAAACCCTTATCAAGAAACTCTTGAAGTTTCTCTTTTAACTTCAACTCCACTAGTGCCATGCGATACAGTGGAATAGAGATAGGCGAGTACCCGACACTATATTAATACCAAAATCAATATCCATATCGGATGGCATGCCCGATAGGTCAGTAGGAAACACATCCGAAAAGTCTCTCACTATCAGAATGGGCTCAATGGTAGGAGTTCAGCACGAATATCCCTCACAAAGTCAATATAGGCTAGACATCCCCGCTAAACTATATTTTGAGCCTTCAAATATGAAATCACTCTGCTGGTAACATAATCCAATGAGCCTCTCCACTTGAACCTCGGCATCCTCGGCATCTCCAACCCTATGGTCTTGCATGACAATCCAGAATAGCATGACATAATGACAACCAATCTATGCCTAGAATAACATAAGTCAACTATGCTAAGTAGTAAAAGATCAACGGTCGTCCCAATCTCCTTATAGTCACCACACACAACCGAAACACACAGTCTACAATAATAGAATCACCCACCAGTGTAGATACGTGAATATGCATAACTGACGAATCACATGGTGTATCCAAATAATGAGCACAATATGATGACATATACGAATAAGTGGATCCAGGTCCAAATAATATTGAAGCATCCTTGTGGCACACTGAAAAAATTATCGTGAACACAACATCAGAAGCAACTGCCCAGGCCTGGAAAGAAAAGCATAGCATCGAGCCTGACCACCACCAGATCGACCTCCCCTTCTAGGGCGACCTCAAACTTCTTCTCCCTCAAGGCCTGGAGTACAATCCTTAGATGCTGCTCAAGATCTTTCTAGCTGCGTGAGTACACCAATACGTCAACAATGAATACAATGGCGAATGAATTAAGATACGACTGGAATACATTGTTCATCAAGTGCATAAAGGCTGCTTGATGATTGGTCAGTCCAAAAGGCATCACAAGAAACTCGTAGTGACCATAGCGAGTCTTGAATGTTGTCTTTAAAATATTAGAATCCCAAATATTTAACTGATGATACCCTGACCTCAAATCAATCTTTGAAAATAGTCTAGCACCTTAAAGCTTCTCAAATAAATCATCAATGTGCGGTAGTGGGTACTTCTTCTTAATTGTAAATTTGTTTAACTGCTTATAATCAATGCACATCCGCTTAGTACCTTCCTTCTTCTTCACAAATAGAACAGTCATACCCCAAGGCAACACACTGGGCCGGATGAAACCCGTATCAAGCAACTCTTGAAGTTTCTCTTTTAACTTCAATTCCACTAGTGCCATGTGATACAGTGGAATAGAGATAGGCGAGTACCCGACACTAGATTAATACCAAAATCAATATCCCTATAGGATGGCATGCCCGACAGGTCAGTAGGAAACACATCCGAAAAGTCTCTCACTATCAGAATGGGCTCAATGGTAAGAGTGTCAGCACGAACAACCCTCACAAAGTCAATATAGGCTAGACATCTCCGCTAAACTATCTTTTGAGCCTTCAAATATGAAATCACTCTGCTGGGAACATAATCCAATGAGCCTCTCCACTTGAACCTCGGCATCTCCAACCCTATGGTCTTGCATGACAATCCAGAATAGCATGACATAATGACAACCAATCCATGCCTAGAATAACATAAGTCAACTATGCTAAGTAGTAAAAGATCAACGGTCGTCCCAATCTCCTTATAGTCACCACACACAACCGAAACACACAGTCTACAATAACAGAATCACCCACCAGTGTAGATACGTGAACATGCATAACTAAAGAATCACATGGTGTATCCAAATAATGACACATACGAATAAGTTGATCCAGGGCCAAATAATATTGAAGCATCCTTGTAGCACACTGAAAAAATTATGTGAACACAACATCAGAAGCCACTGCCCAGGCCTGGAAAGAAAAGCATAGCATCGAGCCTGACCACCACCAGATCGACCTCCCCTTCTAGGGTGACCTCAAACTTCCTGACTCCCACCGCGAGCTGGTTGTGGGTGGTGAAGTAACTAGTGCGAATGTAGTAGCCTGAACTCTATACTGAACGTGACCTCCTGTAAGACGGGGTAAATATCTCGTCACTTGACCGAACTCCCCACACTCGAAGGAACCTAAATCTATGGATGAATCTGGGGCCTAAAATGAGATCTCGAGAACTAGAATAACCACTAGAAGAACCTGCACTGACGAACCTTGGACTGATGGAGCACGGTACGAACTTTGAGCTAGGAATGATGGCTGAACATAACGAGTATTGTAGGAATCATGACTATCTGATGCATCAGGACGAGCCGGATAAGCCATGTGGGGAGGCCTATAGGGACGACCTCTACTGTGATGTGAATGACCTACAGATGAGGTACCACTAAAACCAGCTAAAACAGAGGGCCTCTTGCCCTCTCGCTCCTCGTGCTCAAGCTTGTGAACTAACTCCAAGCGCCTCACAATCTCGACCACCTGATCAAACCTAACATCTGTCTCGGCCTCTCGATCCAAACTGAAACATAGGAGATAGTTGATGCCATCAATGAACCTCATGATCCCCTCTCTCCTAGTATGAACCAACCACACTACATGATGAGACAAGTATACGAACCTCATCTCATACTGAGTCCCTGTCATAACCTCTTAGCATAACTTCTCAAACTGCCTACATAACTTCTCCCTACGAGTCAGTGGAACAAACTTCTCTAAGAAGAGAACTATGAACCCATTCCACGTAAGTGGTGCTACAACGGCTGACCAGCTCAACTCATAGGCCTTCCACCACCTGTAGGCTACCCCTGACAGCTGAAATGTACTGAATTCAACCCCATTAATGTTTAAAAGACCTGTTGTGCAAAGGATCTACTCACACCTGTCTTGAAAATCCTAAACCTCCTATGAATCCTCATCACTCATCTGTGGGCCAACCTCGGCCCGAGCAGTAGCAATCGGCTGGGCTAGTAGTACTTCTAGTGGCTGGAGTACCTGAGCTAGCTTCTCAAGAGTACAGGTGGTGAGAGTTTGGACACCTCCCATCGCATGTGAAGTGGTTGGTGTAGCTGGAACCTAAACCTCCTAAGAAAGGCTCGTGCACACAGTCAAAAACTGGGCCAAGGCCTCCCGAAGGCCAGGGATAAGAATAGGCACTGCTGATGCCTGAACTGGTC
Organism: Nicotiana paniculata; assembly: GCA_005239505.1. Taxonomy (NCBI): domain Eukaryota; kingdom Viridiplantae; phylum Streptophyta; class Magnoliopsida; order Solanales; family Solanaceae; genus Nicotiana; species Nicotiana paniculata. The sequence goes on from ML333572.1 coordinate 64,602, forward strand.
CCATCGGCTAAACAACATCTCATTTCTGATCCTCATATAGAGAAACTGGTGGCTCCACAAGTGCCAATCTGGTTGTAGTACGAGCCGCACCCCGGCCTTTGCCACATTTGTGGTCCCGGCCTCTCATTGACCTAGTGCTCTAATACAAACTTGTGACGACTCAACTCCCACCGGAGCCGCGATGATGCCTAAATCTACATGTTAGGCTAGCCAATAGTTCAGAGAGTAACTTAACATTTGGATAAACATGGTTTAATAAACTTTATAGCAGAATATCATAATTATGTGATAAAACACTAGCAGTACTACTACAACCATTCCTAAAATGTGGTATCAATGAGTACATGACCACTACTGAGTACTAAAATATAAACCAAATCTGCAGTACAACTATCTGAACAATAGAATAGTAACAAGAAAATAAAGGAAAGAGAGTCAAGGTCTGCGGACTTCATAGGATCTACCTTGAATGCTCCAAATACTAGCACCAACACGGACCTAGCAATCAGAACTTCTAGATGCACCTTTATCTAAACACGAAGTGCAGAGTCTAGTATGAGTACAACCGACCACATGTACTCAATAAGTAACAGAATTAAGCTTGGGGTGAAAGTAGTGACGAACTCAGAAGAAGATAGTAAAAAATAAGAATAAATGACAACACAAATATGATGATGACAATAGCAATAAGCGACTCAAGGATTTTTCATTATCTGCTCGTTCCTTTTATAGGAATGTAGACATTCTTTCATGTATAACAATTTAAGCCTAATGCTGATAAGAACATGTCAGGTATAGCTAGCACGAGGAATGATGCATTTCTATGCCTACATGTCAGGTATACATGTGAAATGGATGATTTTATGGTGATATCCCGAGATACTCTCACTTTCAACATACTCAAGTTGTCTGTCTCACATGTCCACCTCATCATACACATACCATCACTCAACACTGTACAAGTTCATGTCATCAATGACCTAGACCAAAACATGTGTATATATGTCATTATGTTTGCGCTCACAGGTGGTATGACAGACTCCGGAGGGCCGGATCCTTCCCAAGATATTATCAAAAGCCAATAAAGCCTGATACGGAGTGTAACCGTTCTACATAATATTAATAATAGTAAAGCTAATATGGCCTGCTACAACGTGCATCCCGATCCTCAATAACACTCTCAACAGGGTCTAAGGCCCACAACAATCATCAATATCTCAAGTCTCAAGGGCTCACGATCTCGTGTCACCCAACCCAAAAACTCCACATATAAAATAACAATGATAACATGTGTTATAACAATGATTAATAAACAGAGACTAAGATATGACATGCGAACGAAGAATCATGACTTCGTGTAAAAACATAGTTATGTTAGATAACCCAAAACAACAGAAACAACCTAATGAGGTCTCAATTAAGTAACCAAATAGCCTAAATGATTTCTAAGATGAATCATGGCTCAATTAATCTAACAAATAGGAAAAAACTTCCTCACATGCCCCAACTCCCACACTCGAAGCCATCTCTATCTAGGGATGACTGTGAGGCCTGAACTGGACCTTAAGAACTAGAATAACCACTGGAAGAACCCGGTACTGATGAAGCCTAAAGTGATGGAGCATGGTACAAACTCTTATTTTGAACCACGCGGTCCTATAGGGATGAACCCGGTACGAAATCTAAACTTGAACCAGGAGGGCTTATAGGGACGACCTCTGTTGTGATGTGACTGACCTCCAGATGAGGTTCCACTAAACATCCTAAAACACGAGGCCTCTTTCCTCTCGCTCCTCGTGATCAAGCCTACGAACCGACTCTAAGCGCTTAGTAATCCGGACCACTTGGTCAAACCTAGCAACTATCTCATCCTCTCGAGCCAAACTGAAACGTAGGACATAACTGAGGCCCTTAATGAACATATTGGTATTCTCTCTCTTGATAGAAACAAACCATAGTGCATGCGAGCCACGTATGAGAACCTCATCTCATACCAAGTCACTGTCAAACCCTCCTAGCGTAGCTGCTCGGACTGCCTACACAACTCCTCCCTTGGAGTCTGTGGAACAAACTTCTCTAAGAAGAGAAATGAGAACTCATGCCACATAAGGGGTGTTGCGTCAACGGGCCTGCTCAACTCATAGGCCTGCCACCACCTGTAGGCTGCCCCTATAAGCTGAAATGTAGTGAGTGCAACCCCAGTGGTGTCCAAAAGATCTGCTATGCGAAGAATCCGCTCACGCATGTCTAGAAAATCTTGAGCATTCTCTTACTATACCCCACTACACTCTAGAGGCATAAGCCTCGCAAAACTCTCTAGTCTATTCTACTCATCATCACTTATATATGGTCCAACCTCAGCCCGAGAAGCAGCAACCAGCTGGGCTGGTAGTAGTTCTGGAGTCCCTGCGCTAGCTACTTTGGAGTACAGGTGGCGTGCGTCTGAGCACCTTCCCCGGCATGTGAAGTGGGTGGCGTAGCTGGAACCTAAAACTTCTAATCAAGGCTCGTGCATACATTCAAAATCTAGGCCAAGGACTCCTTAAGGCTGGGGATAACATGGGCACTGCTAGTGCCTGAGCTGGTCCCACCGACTCAACAACTTTTGTGTCTAATCCTCAATTGGAGAAACTGGGGGCTCCACAGGTGCCGCTATGGCTAAAGTACGAGGCGCACCTCGGCCTTTGCCGCGTCCCGACCCCGTCCTCGCATAGACCTAATTGGTGGTACTGGTAGTTTTCCGACTAATCTAGTCGTACGTGTTCTCACCCTCTGTGAGAGAATAGAAGAGTCAAGTTTCAGGCTTCGGAAATAACAAATACGCATGACAAGAATATAAGAAAGTGAAGATCCTAACGATTCGGTAGCCTCACGAAGCTAAGTACAAATGTCTCTGTACCGATCCGTGATGCGAGACTAAATTGCATAGTTTAACATGTGATATACCTTACATTTGAGGTGCTTTAATGATAAAAATACACTTGTTATATGCTTAATAGAGTTTATTTTATGTGTAGGTGAATTGGAGATGGAAACAGAGCTAAAGGGATGCAAATACGTCGAAAATATGCAAAAGGAGACACCCAGGCGATAGCCGGGCGTTTGCCCCCTAAAGCCTGACCCTACCTGGCGTTAGGGGGGCATTTACCCCATAAGGCCAGGAAGACCCTGGCGTTAGGGGGCATTAGGGCCCAAACACCAGGCCTGCCCTGGCCTTAGGGGTGCGTTAGAGTCCAAACGCTCGGGATTCCCAGTTTCGGCCAAATCCGAGTTTTGATGAGTTAAGTGTTTCCCAGTTGAAATAGAAGTCTCCTACATGGTTAGGGTTCGCCCTAAACATATAAATAGACACCAAACAACACAACTTGAGGGGACAGAGAAGATTCGGAAGGATTTCGAAGGATTCAACAAGAAAACACCATAGAAGTGACAAACATTGATTTCTACATCTAGTATTCATTACTTTGTATTTCCATTATGCAATTTCTTTTAGTTTTGATTCTCAATAACATGAGTAGCTAAATTCTTTAGTCTAGGCCTTTGGTAGAACCCATTGGGGATGAATTCATGGTGATATTAATATATTTTGGTTGATTAATCTCTTTTTTTCTAACAACGTTCTTATTGTAGTTGATTGAAAGAGCTCTCGATTAACTCTTCCTATTTATTATGTATCTACTTGAGTGAGAGTGCATATTTAGGTAGTTGTTTGAACAAAACCACTCCAGGAGTATAGACTAAAGTCATAGCCGAGGGTTTAGAAGTTAGGTTAGAGATAACGATACCTCGGGTGCAATCTAAAGTGAACTGTATTGCGATCTAGCTAGCGTAACTTGAGAGAGTGCGTTTAGTAAATTATCATAATTACTTGAGAGAGATTTATGATAGTTAGAGCGTTCATGATTGACAGAGATAGCCAATTAAACTATAAGACATATCCAAGGAAGAATTCACCAACGGGGGAAACCATAATCTTAGACCTTTATTATCATTGTTTACATTATATTGTTAGTTAATTGCTAATTTATTATTTTGTTATTAGATTTAGTAAACATCACCAATTGATACTCAAAAGTCTTGAGAAAAGTGATTCAGTAACAATTTAGTATTTTAAAGACTTAATTGATACGTAAATTCCCTGTGAGATCGACTTTGGGCGTAATACCCCAGATTATATTTGCAGCGCCCGTTTAGTCTTTCTATAAGACATAGTTAAGCATGATCAGTCCACAAGACTCTACCAAACCTGCTCATGAATCATGAGACCTAAGCAACCTAGTGCTCTAATACATACTTGTCATGACCCAACTCACACCGAGCCGCGGCGTCGCCTGACTCTACATGCTTGACCAACCAACATTCCTCCGAATAACTAAGAATTTGGTTAAACATTATTTAATAAACTTAATAGCAGAATATCATGATTATCTGGTAAAAACACTACCAAGACTACCACATCTGTTTCCAAAATCTAGTGTCAATGAGTATATCAGCACTCATGAGTATCAAAATATAAACCAAATCTATAGTACAACTATCTGAACAATATAAAAATAACAAGAAAATAAAGGAATGAAAGTCAAGGTCTGTGCACGCCATAGAAGCTACCTCAAAGTCACAAAACACTGGCACCAACACGAATCTAGCAATCACCACGTCCAGATGCACTTAGATCTGCACGCGAAGTGGAGAGTGTAGTATGAGTACAACCGGCTCCATGTACTCAATAAGTAACAGAACTAACTTTAGGTTGAAAGTAGTGAGGATCTCAGAAGAAGACTGTCAAAAACAAGAATAAATGACAACACATATATGATGATGATAATAACAATAAGTAAGTAAATGAATTATCATAATCAGCTTGTTCATTTTACATGGATGTAGACATACTTTCAAGTATAACAAATTAAACCTAAAACTGAAAAGAACATGTTAGTTACAACTAACATAAGGAAGATACATCTCCTAGGTCCACCTCAGTCATCAATCACTCAACTCTTAAGGGCTCACAATCTCGTGTCACTCAGCCCAACAACTCCAAGTATGCAATAATAATGATAACATGCGATGTAACAATAAATAATAACAGAGACTGAGATATGACATGGCAATGAAGAATCATGACTGAGTGTAAAAATACAGTTAAATTACATAATCCAAAACAATAGAAGCAACCTAATGAGGTCTCAATCAAGTAACCACGTTGCCAAAATATGATCTCTAAGACGAATCATGGCTCAATTAATCTAACAAATAGGAAAAAACATGGATAAAACATGATATGGTAGCAACATAGTCCAAAAATCAAACTGGATCATGATTACCCTAGTGCACACCCACACGGTTGTCACCTAGCATGTGTCTAACCCTAACACAACCACAAATAACACGTTTTCTAGGGATAATTACCCTTGGTTCCAAATTTAGAAATGTTACTTAGTTCAAAGCGCTCCAATCAATACTCAAAAAAGTTGTTGCCTCATAAATTGGCCTACGAACAACTCGAATCTATTCACAACAACTTCATACCATCAATAATAGCCATAGGAAACAATCTACAATGATAAAACTATAATCTTTATTCAAAATCGAAAAGTCAACCCCGGAACGCTACAAAAATTTATAAATTCTTCACACCCCTTCAATACGAGTCCAACGATACTAATTTCATTCAATTCCACCCGCAGTCGACTCCCAAATCCTCAAGTCTTACTCTCCAACAACATAGCCTAAAATACCCAATTTCCACCTCAAATATGCATAAACTAGGTGTAATAATCAACTTTAAGGCGTTGTCGGGGCGAGTCCTAGGGAGTGGCACCAAAAAAGCCCCAGAGGCGCACCGAAACACCCTGAGGCGCACGCCCAGAAATACGCGGCGTACGCCCGGGCGTGCCGGGCGTACGCCTGGGCGTTTGAGGCGCGTTGTTTTAGTGAGGCGTAAGTTGTAGACAATTTTTCAAATTAAAACAAAATTTGTTGAATAAGTCCTTCAAATATTACCCAAATTTTCAAAATCATCTTGGTAATTACTCAAAATTTATAAAAAGGAAACGAAATGTATTAAATTTAAAAGTCAAGACCTTTTTTATTGAGTCCCTAAATCATGATCTTTCCTAATTCTTTATCCTGTCCGCTATTCTGCTAATATCTCCCAAAAGAAACAAACATTCAATTTTTATTTAAAAATATAAAGAAAACTACATTCTCCTTCGTTGCAGCAAGTTCAAAGTTCAAATTGCAGGTTAGTTATCCTTTTGTTCCTCCATGTAGAAAACTTTATTCTTTTCAACTCAAGTTACTTATGCTTCTAAGTAGCGTATAACAGATTGTTTTTACTAATTTTTTGTAGGCACGCACGTAGACACACACACACATACACAAACATATATATATATATATATATATATATATATATATATATATATATATATATATATATATATATANTATTTACAGTTTTCTTCATTTTTATACAATTTTAATTTTTTATAAATATTTACTGTAATTATATTATTTTATATCATATTAAAAATTGAATACCTATGAGGCTTACGTCTCGCTGAGGCATATTTAAAATGCCTCGCATTACACCCATACCTTTTAAAACACTGGTAATAATCAGTTGGTAATCAATATTTATCAATAAAAAGTGATGAAATTTAACTTACCTCTTCAATTGTAAGAAACTCCTCCTCAAAAAATAGCCCTTCGCCAAGTCCCAAAACTCTCCAAGAAAAAAACCATGAAAACCTTTGAAATATAACACTGCCGGTGAAACCTCACCTCCAATCACTTAATTTCATCTGCGGTCCCGCTTCTGCAAAAAAGTTGCCGCATTTGCGGTCCCAGACCTTCTAGCCAGTATTCGCTTCTGCAATGACATATGCGATTATGCGCGAGCACACGTACGCCTCAACGTCTGCATCTGTGGAGACCAATGACCACACTCCATTTCCCTTAGGCGCTCCACTTCCCGCATCTGCGGGCTCACAGATGCAAATCAACATTTGCACTTGCGCATTTTCCAAGCCCCACCATATTTGGCACTTGCGATGGCTTGATCACTTCAGTTGTCTCGCACCTGCGACCAAATCCCCGTAGGTGTGATTGCACCATAACTTGAAATTCTTCAGCATTTCTACTTAGTCCAAACTTGGCCAGCACATAAACTGAATGGCACTCGAGGCCTTCAGGACCCATCCAAATCACCAACCACACCTAAAAAATATTACAAACTTACTTGAAGCCTCAATTCACATCAAACAACAAACCACGAATCGCCCCCCAATTCGAAACTAATGAACTTCCTACTTCAATAACCAATGTCGAGCCATACCTAATGAACTCCAAATTACCTCAAATTTTTATCACTAGTCCCAAATGACACAACGGACCTATCCCAAATCCAAAAACAAAAATCCGAATCCGGTATCAATAAAATCTAACTCTCGGTCAAGGCTCTCAACCTTCCACACCTTGAATTTTCCAACTTTCGCCAATTCAAGCCAAAATAACCTACAGACCTCCAAATGAATATCCAGATGTACGCCAAAGTCAACAATCATACGATGCTATCGGAACCATCAAAATTTTTCCCCGGAGTCGTCTGCAACAAATTCAACCTTCGACCAATTTTTTCAACTTAAGCCTTCAATATTGGGACTAAGTGTCTCAATTCACTCAGAAACATCCCCTAAACAAAACCAACCATTTTGGCAAGTCACATAACCACACCTTAAGATAGAAGAAGTGATATATCAGAGAACATGGTTACAATATGCAAAACTATTGGCCAGGTCGTTATAACCCAGCCTATGGAAATGGGACCTCCTATACGCGAACGTGAAGCACCCATCCTCACCCCTCCGCAAACGTTCATCGAGTCACGCGAACTCGAAGAGTAAACTCTTGAATTTCAAACTCCTCAACTCCGCGCTCACGACCCTCCCCCCTCGATCGGGAAGAAGCACCCTACACAAGAAAACTAACAACTCAAAACACAAGGGAAATGATCTGAAACAACCTCGAATCACACCCGAGACCCTAGGGATACTGTCCAATCATGCCAACAAATTTTAATACGTAATCCAAACATACTATGGGCTCAAAACACCTTGAATAACATCAAAACCAAGAATGTACTATCAAAATTATTCTCTTACGTTCAAGAACTTCCAACTTGCAACCAAGCGTCTGATTCAAGCCTAACCAGTTCGGATTCTAACCAAACACTGCACAGAAGTTCCAAATGACATAACGAAGCTATACCAGGTTCCAAAACGACAACCCGACTCTGATATTATCAAAGTCAACCCCGATTAAACATATGAACTTTCCAAATTTACAAATTGTAAATTTTCGACAAATAGTGCCAAAACATTCTAGAAACCTCCAAATCCAATTCAAAACATGCGCTAAGTGAAAAATTAGCATATGAACCTATTTGATTCATCAAAACACCAACTCGGGGTCGTTAACACAAAAGTAAAACCATGGTCAACTCTTACAACAGAAGCTTCCAAAATGAGACTAAGTGTCTCAATTCACTATCAAAGCTTCTTGAAGCTAAACCAACCCCTCCCCCACCCCCTCCCCCCCCCATGTTACGAAACAACAAATACACATACGCAAAACATCAAATAGGAAAACAAGGTTCAAATACACAAAACGGCCCGTCATATTATTATATTTTCGAATACAGAATAATAACAAATACTGAAGGATGGAGATAACTTTGTCCCTATCTCATCGATCACATAGTAAAGTATAGGTGGAGATCGTGACATTGGTCCCTAAGAGGATGCAATTGCACATCAGGTACGTAATTCCGAAAGAGGCTTTTTTTATTAATTATTGTGGTCCAAATAGAAATGGGCAAATTCAGTCACTTGATTTCTTTTGTTTTGATCCACATGCATGGATGAACAATTATCCTCTATTCAAGGGATAATCAATTGATCGAAGTTCTAATGTTTACCCTTTGACCCTTTGTTCTTGGTTACGTATTAAATCAAATGAAAGCACATTGGGATGAATAGCATCGTAGATATGATGAGGGGGATACAAACGCGGGCGTTGTCGTGTTGCTTTTCTTCTAACACAACATGAGATACTTGTGCAATTTCGAGGTCTAAAGACAATATTCTTGTAAAGTTGTTACTCTTTTCAAGTTAAATTAGGTGAAACTCATTCTTCGGCAATAAAGAAACCCTAGCTAAGACCATTGATGTGTTTAATGAAACAGCCTAGTTCAGGAGACATGAATTTACAGTGTTATACAATTGTACTTTTCAACAAAACAAAATTACACTCAATAACCTAATACAACCGCATTAGGATTGGACTCAAGTTATACATATGACTGCAAATGTACAACTACTCTGCCGTACTCTTCACACGCATTTGGATGAGCAAAGGTTGAACTCTTCAAGAGAACTTGTTTTAATTGCTTGTTAATTGAATGCACAAGCTTTCTGTGTTTATACCTTTCGTGCAAGGAATGGGAAAATAATAAATACCAACACATACCATCCAGGCAGTTAGGGATTTAGGGTAAACAAATAATTTAGAATCCTATGTTAGGAAGGACCCGAATCCCATATGATATCCTTTCCAATAAAAAATCACTGCCAGTTGCATCTGAGATCTTTCCACAATCAAAGAGATTTTCTTGATTATATTACCCAGTTGGAAAAAATATATATAGTGTTTCCCCTAAATTTAACTCGCAACAAAAAGGCAGCCCAGTGCACTAAGCTCCCGCTATGCGCGGGTAAATAACTCGCAACATAATCTCCATATTTTTACCACAACAAATTACTGTAGCACAATGGAGTCAGTCACTCAGCTTGAGTACCTGGTTCTTATAACACATAGTATATGGTCGAAATCGGGCATACCTGATTTCATTGGCAGGGGAGTTACTACGAGGGTAGCTCCGTAATAGATCAGGCTCGAGCTTTGAGATAGAACATCAAACCTGTGGATCGAAGTGTTTATTAAGATCCAGGCCAGCAACAATCGAGACCAAGCATGACTGACTTCGAGTAAGGCGTAATAACAAAATGGCGAAATATTAGTAACATGTCGAAGATCACGACGAAAATCCCGGAACAAATCAAATCAAAGCGGTTATTGATGCCAATCGTGGGATTTGTTTCCGTTATTAGAATTGTACCTTATTTAGGAATCTATACTTCTACTGCTCTCTTTATTTTACTCACTGATCATCACTATTCATCGTTGTTGTTCCATTCTGTACTGTTCTTATTATTCAACCTCGAGGCCATCTCAAATCGAGGTCAAGGCATTGCTGGTAGACTGGTTTGGTTTATTTTATTGTCCAATTTACATTTTGGTTTATTTTATTGTCCAATTTACATACTCAATTCTTTGTTTAACAATTAGTATTGAATTAAATCACATATCCTTAAAACCACAATATAAGTTTAACTGTGACTCGAATTTTGGGGTAAACAGTTTGGCGCCCACCGTGGCTAAAGATAATAGTGATTGTTCAGTACCGATTCTTGTAAAACACACTATTTTACCCTTGTTCTTGTCAAAATTTTTTGCTTTCAGGTTAAAACATGCCGTACACACAAAATGCATCCACACACGATGACAATGACCTCGAATTCCACGGGAAAAATAAAAATGTGATTGCTCCACGAATCGAGGTGCCACAGACTAATCTTGGAAGAGTAACGGCTGTCAACCCCATCGATGTCAGCTCGCATGTTGCTCTAAATGCAGACCTAGGCACAGACCTTGATGGGAGCGCACGTAGAGAAGGCTGGTCTGGTGGACAAGAAACGCAGGAAAGATGAGACGAAGGAGTCAGTCTTCAACATAGAGCTCCAAATAAGGTCGATCCGGGAATTACTCATTGTACCGAGCCAATACAGGAAAGGTCGAATGGTAACACATTAGGGACTGATCCGGTGATAATGAAAATGCTCGAGGAGCTCACCAAAAGAATTGAATCGGGGGAGAAGAAAATCGAGGCCAACGATAAAATATTGGAAACATACAACTCCCGAGTTGATCATATACTGGGGGAATCACCGATTTTGAAAGGGATGGATTCGAAGAAGTTTGTACAAAAGTCGTTTCCACCAAGTGCTGCTCCGAAGCCTATTCCAAAGAAGTTTCGCATGCCAGACCTACCTAAATATAATGATACAACCGATCCTAATGAGCATGTTACTTCATATACATGCGCCATCAAGGGTAACAATTTGGAAGATGGTTAAATCGAATCTGTGTTGTTGAAAAAGCTCGGAGATACCCTGCCGAAGAGAGCAATGATTTGGTATCACAACCTACCACCGAATTCCATCAACTCATTTTTCATATTACTAGATTCTTTCGTAAAGGCGCACGCCAGGGCCATATAAGTCACAACAAGAAAATTAGATCTTTTCATGGTAAGACAAATGGATAACGAAATGCTGAGGGGGTTAGTCTCTCGATTTCAAATGGAGCGCATGGAGTTGCCACCGATCACAGATGATTGGGCCATTCAAGCTTTCACTCAAGGGTTAAATGAGTTGATTTGGATAGCATCACGTCAGTTGAAACAAAATTTGATCGAGTATCCGGCTTTAACTTGGGCAGATGTACACAAACAATATCAATCCAAGATCAGTGTCGAAGAAGACCAACTAAGAGCCCCTTTAAAATTGGTACATCCAAACAGGTCGGTAGTTAAAATTCAGAGGGATGTCGTGTGACGCCCCAACCTCGGGGAGCTCAACCAGTGCTCAACCGAGTAAACCCGATCGAGCAAGCCAATTAAGCCTTTCCTACCCGACTCGTTCATGATCCAAAAAAGGGACGCATTACCATTAGCTAAAACGAGGAGAGATCATATGTGTAACTATTTCTAGTTCATTTTACATTATATTCATTACACCATGGTTAAAGTTAAGTTCCCAAAAATACATACAATTTACAATTTAGTGGGGAAAGAGTTTAAAAATACAACATGATCCAGTGACCCATCCGATACCCGTACACAATCCACACCAACGTCTATAGAGCCTCAAAAAATACAAAAGACAGTTATGATAATACCGGCAACAAGGCCTCGGATATACCTCAAAATGTGGTTAACTTATAATAAAATATGTACTACATGACCCCTGGAAGAAAGGGGGCTCACCATGGCTGCTGAGATGAGGATGCGCCACTAACTGCGATCGGCATTGTCTGTTATGGAACCACCTACATCCATTCAAAGATGTACCCCCCCCCCCCTAGAAAAAGGGACATTAGTACTATCTAATAGTACTAATATGCATAACTAAACACCATCTCATTAAAAAGATCAATAATACAAGAAGAAATAATCATAAAATCAATGAAAACCTTAGGCAACACTACATTATCAAATTATGGATCACATAAGCTTTCAAGTGAAGTTGCTATATCTTTAGTTTGGGCCATTATTAGCGTTGATACCTCATTATTCACAATACCACCATACTCTTATATGAGTCCGATCATGACCCGATCAAATAGGTCATCTTCTTGGAGATATTTTTGCACAATCTCAATGCTCGTTCAATTTCGGTTTCAATTTCCAGCACAATACCACCATGTGTGCGGCATGGTGTCCGATTACGGCCCGATCGGCTAGGTCGTCTCACTCACGGCATTCTATTTTACATCAATCATCTCATTCCATATTTCCCTTACATATTTTAATTTCTTCGGCACTAATGACCACAATTGTTGTATCACACTCGGCACTTGGCCGCATTTCATAATGAGAGTTCTTTTCCCACATTTCACATTATTATCTATTTTGTCAAACAAGCCTTTCAATCCAATATATGAAGTAAACACATGAGAAATTATGAATCATGGGCATATAAGGGCTTTCACATACTTTGGCAATTTAACACATATTCCATATCTTTAACACATCCCCCAAGTGACAAGATAGCATAATGGGAGCATTCAAACACATATTGCACATACATTCTTGAAACACAAGCACGTTTGGAATATTTTTTTATGCATCAATCAAGGTTGGAGCTTACATCAATTGTATGGATACCAAGGGGTTCAATTTCTAAGAAGAGGGGATTTTAGCCATACATACCTCAATAGAGCTTTTATGCAAATTCTACTTTTAGAAGTCATTTAAAACAATTGATTCGAGGCTCATTTTGTAACCTGTTTCACATTTTCTCATTTCATTGGCATCACTAATCACAATCATCACTTATGTTCTCGGCACATCATCCACATTCTGTTTTCCCAGTTTATTTAATTCATTTTCAAACATCTTTATAATTTATCAACAACTAGACACACTCAATAAAGACATCTAGTATACATAAGAGCAATTAGGAGTATTAAGCATATCGAGGTTTCCTCACCTAATTGGTATACTAGTTTTCATTTAAGATACAACTCAAAGCCATACCATTTTAATAAGAAAACCATACTTTAAACATCTAACTTTCGATAAAAGGCTCATTCGGAATAATCAAGTTCTATGAGTTTATAGGTGATAACCCGAACATAGAAATTAGGGATTTAGAGCTGGTCATACTTAAACTTATGGAAGCATTATGGAATTCAATTCCGGGAGAGAAAGTTTAGCCAAAATACTTTGTTTGAGCTTTCCTTAAGTTACTACAACGCACCAACACTTCTAGCAATAACAATCTAGAGGAAGATAGCGAAAATCGGTTAATGATTAGAAGGATTTCCATGGTGTAACTATCCTAGGGATTTTGTCAAACACGTATCATGAAAAATAGACTACAGGGAGATAAAATTGTAATCCCTTCCTCCTTCAACAAATTTCAACACGAAACTACCATAATGGTTCATTAATCCCCTCATACAACAACTTAGTGTCACATGCATGGCTTATTTCCAACTGCACACCCACAATATGTATTTGAAATCATAATCTCTTATATGAAATCATAGAAGTAGGACTTACCCGGAAGGATAGTGAGATATAGATTAGCTTCCTTGATGCATGAGAATTTGTGCAAGATTGGATGATTAGGATGTCAAGTTCATTATTCCCTCTCTAAAATACTCTCACCTCTCTCTATATTCACTAGAAAATAGACCTAAATAAATCCCCAAAGCCTATTTATCAAAATTGGATCTGATATGAAAATTTCAAAAAATGACCCTCGAAGTCAATTATGTGGTGCAATTATGCTATAGCATAAATGTTTTGTGGGCAGCAGAATTGCAGCATAATCAATTATGTGACAACATAATCAACTATGTGACAAAATAATTAATATGCGACAACATAATAGTTTGTCCGTCTCTGCTCCCCTTTGCGATGCTTATGCGGTCTGCGGTAAATGATCGCAGATCCAGCCTTTGGTAATTTGATCATAACTTTTTGTAGGAATGTCCTAATGACGAACGGTTTGAAGAGTTAGAAACTAGACTCGAAGATATTTTATTTGATAGGTTTTTCATAATATATATATATATATATATATATATATATATATATATATATATATATATATATATATATATATATATATATATATATATATATATNATTTATATGTAGATATGCTCGCCCAAAGTTTGGACTTGTGCGTAATCATTTCGAATGTTAGCATATTATGTAATTTTCCAACTTGAATTAGACTTAGGCCTCTCCTTAGACCCCACATTACTTATCATATGACTTATACACTTATTACCATATCGAATTGATGTACAACATATCAATAGCACAAATATATTATAATTAGCCTAGCACCACGAAATCCTAAATTACTTTGAAAAATATTCCGGAGCCTTACATGTTGATCGAGAGCCAAGGTCGAATAGAGACTGATACCAACCGTAAACCGTAGATTAAAGGAACAATGGTCTGAGACACAATTCCACCCGAAATGATCGAAGAAGTGATTGTGGATAGAGTTCTTGGGGAATTATTAGCAAAAGTGATTTTGACAAGTATGCTGATCCCACAGAGGCACCTCGGTTATCGGAGTATAACTATAGCATCGATGCATCAGGCGTTGTATTGGTGATCCAAAGGATCAAGGATACTAGGTGGCCCAGACCCATACAGACCGATCCTTCCCAAAGAAACACAAATCTGATGTGCAAGTATCATGGCACGCATGTCACAGGACCAAGGATTGCAAGAAATTAAGGGATGAGGTAGCCCATTTATTCAACGAGGCCCTCCTTCGAGAATTCCTCAGTGATCGAACCTAGAATCATCTCAGGGAAAGGGACGCCAATACGAAGAAATGGACAGGAGGAACCCCAACATGTCATTCAAATGATCGTCGGTGGGGTTGACATTCCATAGAGACTCATATTCAAACGTAACAAGGTATCTATCACTAGGGAAAAGCAAACCCGAGATTATGTGCCCGAAGGCACCTTATCATTCAACGACGAAGAAGCAGAAGGCGTTTCTCACCGCCACAACGACGCTCTCGTAATTTCTATCTTATTAAATAAAGTTCAAGTTAAGCTTGTTTTAGTGGATCTAGGTAGCTCAACAAATATCATCCGATCTAGGGTCGTGGAGCAACTCGGCCTACAATTCAAAATTGTACCCGTAGCTCGGGTCTTAAACGGTTTTAATATGGCCAGTGAAACAACTAAAGAGGCCAATATCAAGATACCAAGTTCCACATAATCAAGGGTGGCATGAGGTATAATGCCTTACTCGAAAGGCCTTGTATCCATACAATGAGGGAAGTCCCCTCGACTCTCCACCAAATGATGAAATTCCCGACGTCGGATGGTGTAAAAACAGTGTACGGGGAACAACATGCTGCAAAGGAAATTTTTGCGGTCAATGAGCTAACCCTGATCTCGATGCTATCAACCTCGGAAAAGTCGAGCATCAAAGGTAAACAGGAAGCCAAATAGAAATCACCGCCACCAGCCTCGACCGAATTGAAGAAACATGAGATAGAAGAAGAAGAGGAGGATTTTCTAACCCCTCGAACTTTTGTTTTTCCTGATGATTCTGACGCCACCAAATCAACTATCGAATAGCTGGACAGGTTATACTGATCGAGAACCATCTTGAGTGAAAGGTATACGTGGGAACGAGATTAACCATAAAACTCAGGAAAAAGTTTATTCAATTTCTTACTAATAACATAGACTATTTTGCATGGTCCCATTTGGACATGACATGGACCCCCCACTCCCCGGAGATAACAATGCATCGATTAAGATTGGACCTAAAGTTCAGACCGATGAAACAATAAAGGTGACCCCAGCCCGAGGTAAAGCACACATTCATAAAACATGAGGTAACTAAACTCCTCAAAACAGGGTCCATTCGGAAGGTAAAATATCTTGAATGGTTAGCCAATGTAGTTGTAGTCCCTAAAAAATAGAATAAAATTAGTATGTGTGTAGATTATAAATATTTAAACAAGGCATGCCCTAAAGATTCTTTTCCACTGCCTAACATCAATCTCATGATCGATGCCACGACCGGCCACGAGATCCTTACTTTTCTCGATGCCTATTCCGAGTATAATAAAATCCAAATAAACCTGAAAAACCAAGAAAAAACATCATTTATCACTAAGTATGGAACCTATTGTTATAATGTAGAGATACTTACCAACGCCTAGTAAATAAAGTGTTCGAAGAATAAATAGTTAAATCGATGGAAGTTTATATTGATAACATGCTAGTTAAGTCCCTGCATGCAGAAGACCATTTGACTTATTTGTAGGAAACGTTCGAGATTTTAAGGAAATATAACATGAAGCAACCCCGAGAATGTTCTTTCGAGGTCGGTTTGGTCAAATTCCTGGGCTTCATGGTGCCGAATCGGGGGATCAAGATCAACCCCAATAAAATCAAGGCCATCGAATACATCACCGTTGTGGATAGTATAAAAGTCGTGCAGAGGCTGGCTATATAGATAGGTGCTTTAGGCCGATTCATCTCGAGGTCGTCGGATCTCAGCCACAGCTTTTTCCCTCTAATTAGAAAGAAGAACGATTTTTCCTGGGCCCCGGAATGCCAACATGCATTAAAAGAATTGAAGCGATACCTATCGAGCCCACCGCTGCTTCACACTCCAAAGACAGATAAGATACTTTACTTGTACTTGGCAATATCGAAAATCGCAGTAAGTGATGCCCTAGTTCGAGAGGAGAAAGGTACATAATTTCTCGTTTATTATGTAAGTCGAACCTTAGGAGAAGCAGAAACTAGATATCCACACTTAGAGAAATTGGCACTTGCACTAATAAGCGCCTCTAGAAAGTTAAAACCATACTTTCAATGTTAGCCCATATGCGTGTTAACCTCTTACCCACTTCGTAATATTTTGCACAAGCCCGAACTATCAGCCCGATTGGAAAAATGGGCCGTCAAACTCAGTGGGTATGATACGAATATCAACCCCGAACGGCCATCAAATCTCAAATTTTAGGGGACTTCGCGGCTGATTTCACGCCAACCCTTGTTCCCGAAGTTATAAAGGAACTCTTGTTAAAGTCGGGTACGTCATCTGGTGTATGGACCCTTTTCAAAGATGGTTCTTCGAATGTGAAGGGGTCCGGGTTAGGCAACAATTTTAAGCCGCCCGTGGGTAGCACTATTAGGAAATCTGTCAAAACTTCTAAGTTGACTAACAATGAGGCCGAGTACGAGGCCATGATTGTAGGTCTCGATCTAGCTAAAATATTGGGAGCAGAAATCATCGAAGACAAGTGTGACTCTTTACTGGTGGTGAACCAAATAAACAAAACTTTCGATGTTCGAGAGGATAGAATGCAAAGGTATTTGGACAAGTTGCAGGTAACTTTGCATCGTTTCAGGGAATGGACTTTACAACATGTACCTCGAGAAAAAAACAGTGAGGCCGATGCACTAGCAAATTTGGGGTTATCAGTCGAGGACGATGAGATTAGCTCGGGGACCTTCATCTAACACTCGAGATCCGCAATTGAGGAAGGTCGGGCTGAGATAAACTCTACAAGCTTAAACTGTGATTATAGGAATAAGTATATTGAGTAGTTAAAAAACGGAAAGCTCCCATCGGACCATAAATAGTCGAGAGCCCTACCAACCAAAGCCGCTCGATTCACATTTGCTGAAGATGGAACATTATACAGGAGAACATTCGACGGACCATTGGCAGTGTGTTTAGGACCAGGGGATACCAATTATGTTATATGAAAGTTCCATGAAGGCATTTGTGGGAACCACTCTGGCGCCGAAGAACATATTCACAAAGTCATTAGAGCAGGATACTACTGGGATAGCATGGAAAAATACACTAAGGAGTTTGTTCGAAAATGTGACAAATGTCAAAGGTTTGAACCAATGATCCACCAGCACTGAGAACAACTTCACTCGATCCTATCCCCATGGCCATTCATGAAATGGGGATGGATATCGCCGGCCTCTGCCATCGGCCCCAGGTAAAGCTAAGTTTATTTTATTTATTACTGACTACTTTCCTAAATGGGTTGAAGTACATGCTTTCGAGAAAGTCAGATAAAAAGAGGTTATAGACTTCATCTAGGATCACATTGTGTGTCGATTCAGGATACCCGCCGAAATAGTGTGTGATAGTGGAAAGAAATTTATCGGCAACAAAGTGACAAAATTTCTTGAAGACCATAAAATAAAAAGGATATTATCAGTGTCGTATCACCCTAGTGGGAACGGACAGGCCGAATCGACGAACAAGACTATCATTCAAAACCTAAAGAAAAGGTTGAACGAAGCTAATGGTAAATGGAGAGAAATTCCACCTGAAATCCTTTGGGCATATCGAACAAAATCGAAGTCTAGCACGGGGGAAACCCCGTTCTTCTTAGTATATGGCTCTGAAGCCTTGATTCCAGTCGAAGTCGGGGAACCCAGTGCCAGGTTTCAACATACAGCTGAAGAATCAAATTATGAGGCTATGAATACTAGCCTAGAATTATTGGATGAGAAACGAGAAGTTGCGCTTGTTCGAATGGCTGCAGAAGAGAAACGAATCGAGAGATACTACAATAGAAGAACCAACCTTCTCCACTTCAGAGTCAGAGAATTAGTCCTAAATGTCACCATCAACAGTGGAGATCCTAATTAAGGGAATCTCGTCCCAAATTGGGAAGGTCCCTACCAAGTCCTCGACATCGTCGGAAAGGGGTATTATAAGCTTGGTACGATGAACGGCGAACAAGTGCCCAACAATTGGAACATATAACTTCTCAAATGATATTATTGTTAAGGTATAACTTTATCCCTTTTTCATTTATATATTCGATACTAACTCACTGCAGGTGTTCGATCGAAGACATCGAGACCTCAGGTTTTAAAGCACGCATTGCACTCTTTTTCCCTTAGATAGGTTTTTATCCCAAATGGGTTTTTCCGATGAGGTTTTTAACGTGGCAAAAATTATGTGCTACCTGGGGAGAATTCAACAGTACCCAAGGCTTCTTTACAATCAACCTCGAATACTGGGGGGCATCACCCTCGGAAGTTATATTTTGAGGAAAGTACTTTGTTTCAAAGGGTCTCGATAGGGAAACTTTGTAATAGGCTAAACGTCAAATTAACCGTGTCCAAATAGATTAGTCGATCCTGATGGAAAAACATGTACGCATGTATAAAATATTCAAGGAAACATTCTTTCTATATCAAACATCTTGTGTCTCAAAGAAAATTTTCTGCTATACGAGCTCCACACTTATGATTTTGTGAGAAATGGCTCAAGGGCCAAGTGAAAATATATCTCGTACACTCGGGGACTACCGTGGACGATAAACATATTTGAGTTATCTAAACTCAAACTCATAAGACCTCAAAGAGGCACCCCTCGATTGACATATTCTAGTAATCTCAAACTCATAAGACGTTAAAGAGGCACCCCTCAACCTATAGGCTAAGGCCATCATTCTCAGGGACTAATTATAAGTGTTATTGGGAAATAATCCCAATAGGAATACCCAAAAGCTACGGCCAAATTAACGCGACTCTGAGACGTCCGAATCTCGCAATAAAAATAGGCCTTAAAATTGTTTGAAAAATCGGTTATAAAATGCCACCCTCGGCAAATAATCAAAAGGTATTCAATAAAATAAGCCCTCGAAAAAACTTAAGATGTATCAAATTATCCTAAAATATACGTGCTAAGGCACAAAAAACAAAGGGGTTTCAATCGACCTCGAACCCTCAAAACCCAACGGGTAAATAATACATGCTAAGGCATAAAGAAAAATTTTACTAAGTCTTTTGAGCCAAAAGAGGGAAGTAATAGCCATATTTTAGAGGATATATCGGCCCAATTTAAATTTCCTAAGGGCCAACGCAATTAGAGTTCGATATCTTGTTCTCACTTAATTCCGACCTAAGGGTTCCACTATTCCGAGCTCAAATAAAACAGACTTGAATGTAGCTCGAGGATTCATCATTTTTTTTATAAAACCTTAAGGGGTATGATACTGTGAGTTCGAAACTTACTCGAACTAAGTTATAAAAATAGTACAATTATGGCTTTGATCAATCCATCCGAAATCAAAATCTCGAACATATTATTAAGGTTTGGGGACTCACCCTCACTTAACTAAAAACCTAAGGGTTTGTTATACTTTAAGTTTGAGCTAGTTCTCACTCGATTATAGAGGTTGCAAAAACAAAGTATTCACAAGTTAAAGGCAAAACAAATTTTATCACAAATAAAAAACCAGAGACAACATGGAAAGAAAGGGAATCTTTCATATAAGAAAAGTATTTACAAAGACCACACCGGGTCTTACACAAAAAATCCAAAAACAAAAAGAAGGAAAAAAAATCCTAAATGCCTAGTTCGCCTCGGGAGCCGCTTCTTTAGAAGCTTCATCATCATCTCCTCCACTTTCGGACCCACTCGCGGAGTGTTCATCATCAGAAAGCAAAGCTTTGACCTCGTCCTCCAACACCTTCGCACTCTCGATATCCGCCGTGAGGTCGAAGCCTCGAGAATATACCTCCTCAAGAGTCCCTCTCCCTGACTGGTGCCTAACATGCTCAACAACGCAAGATAATTTAATCTTAGTAGCAACAAAAATCTCTTTTGCCCGAGTATTAGCATCTTCAGCGTCAGCTCGATAAGAGGCCACGAGTGCCTCTGCCTACACTGTGGACCTTGCAAGCTCAGCAAAAAACCGAGTCTCGAGCTCTTTAATCTTCTAGGCTCGGGCCAAGCTCTCCTCCTTCACACATTGGAGTTGATGCTCAACCGAAGATTGTTGAGCCCGAACCGCATCTTTCTGCGAGGCAAGACGGTCCATGTTCTGCTTCCACTTCAGAGTCTCTTCCTCTTTCATCTTGGCCTCCTCACGAAGCTGCTCAACCAACTCACCCTTTTTCTGAACCTACAGGATCAAAATATTAGTCGCCAATATCAATTTAATACGTAACAAGCTCCCAAAAATTTACATTACTTGTTCGATGAGCTCGGTCTGATCTTGATGAGATTTTTTTCAGTTCAACTCCAAGGCTCCTGATTTCCTCCTCTTTTTGCACGTAGAGGAGTTTGAGGGTGTCTCTCTCCTCCATAAGCCTTTTGAGATCAGCCTCATATCAGCTCAGCTCAGCTCGGCATTTGGAGGATATTTCTCAGTGGAGCACGACCGCCTGTACAGAAAGGAAGGAAATCAGACTTAGAGAAATAAGAACAAATGCAAACGTGATAACATGGGCTAAAGCTTACTTGTTTCATAAAATGTTGAGACTCATAAAAAATAAGTGAGGCATATAGGTTGGGAACATCATCGACCTCCGCGAAGCAGCTACGAGACATATCATCTCCTTCAGGGGCCGTCTCCATATCAGGGGTTCCCATGGACCGGGCATCCCGAAACTGCCCTTCGGAGAACATGGAGCCAGAAGGCTATTCCTCAATATTAATTGCCCCAAGTGAGGCACTTGGGGAGAAGAAGGTCATCGACAATGGACCCTTCAGGCACACCCATCAGTTTCTCATCACGATGGGATAAATCTTCAATACAAGATTACTCGGGGTCTCTGCTCGGACCCTCCTCCGAGATCTCCTCGGTCGGAAGATGAACCTCCTCAACCGGTGCCAACTCAGTAGTTTTTGAAGCTTCGACGCTTCCCCTCTTCCGAGCTACCAGTAAGCAGTCAGCATCTTCTCTCTCCTCGTCTTCCTCCCTTAGTTTTTGGACTTCATCAGCAGGCAGAGCAGCGGAATCGATCTTCGACTTTCAAGCCTTGCTCTTCCTGGGCTTTGGAGTATCGAGCGCAAGGCCCTTTTCTTCTTCTTGTATTTGGCCGGCTTTAAGACCTCCTCCTCTCCGGTTGGAGGTGGCCTCATACAAAATTTGTCTCTGAGACCTGTATGAGAAGAAATCAAGTTAAAAGGAGTATTTCGTAGGAAAGCACCAAATAAGGACAGAGGAACTTAACATGATTTTTGGCCTCCCATTGACCCTTGGTCAAATTGCGCCACGAGCTCTCAACGTACGAAGAGGCCGATGCCAGTTGTCAAACCCAACCTACAAGGTTCGGGACTGCACCATGAAACCAGAGGATGCTGCAGAATGAAGAAGAATATAGATTAGAAAGATTAAAGAAAACAAAATAATAAGCAAACACTATTGGTGAGATTGTACTTACGCTTCATGTTCCATTCTTCGGGGAATGGCATCTTCTCAAAGGGGATCAAGTCAGAGGTCCTGACTCGGACAAACCGGCCCATCCATCCTTGGTCCTTTTCCTCATCTATGCAAGAGAACAACACCTTTGTTACTCAGTGTCGAAGCCTTATCAGTCCACCCCGATAAAGACGGGGGATATATAGCCTAATGAGATGATTGAGGGTGAAAAACATTCCCTCGAACTTGGTTGTGAAGAATCTGGGCAAAATGACAATGCGCCAAAAAGAGGGGCAGACCTGGCCTAGGGTTACCTGGTATTGGAGTCAAAAGTCGAGTATGATGGGATCCACAGGGCCCAATATGAAAGGGTAAGTATACACACTTAGGAACCCTTTCACATGAGTGGTGGTATCCTCCTCGGGGGTAGGAATCACCACTTCTTTATCCTACCAATGGCGGTCTTTTTTTCACCCGCTCGAGATAACCTTTGGATATCGAACAAATGTATCTAGACACAGGCTCACATTGATCGGGAACCGAAGATGGTTTTTCTACTTTGAAGTCAGAAGTATGTTCACATGTCCCGGGAACGCACTCTTCAATGTGTGGAGTGTCGACCGACCGTGATGAGGAGGACTTTTTTTTGGGGGACAGTCATTGATGTTTTCACATCAATATGAGGTTTAAGAAAAAGAAGGCGGAATTGGGTTTTTAATAAGGGATTTGCAAACGGAAACTGGCAAAGATGATGAACTTAAAGAGAATATAAGAACTTGTAGAGACTAGGAGAAATTTTTAAAGTAAATTTTGAGAAGATTATGAAGGTGATCTATTTATAATGGTCATTTCGATGGTTTAAGCGCAGTGGTGGCTGACCATCAACTGACATAATATAATGACCCTGGGAACTGTGCAGGCGCGACGCTTCAATTACTTATGTCGCTTGCGTCACAATATTGACGTCATAATTGATCGAGGAATGAAATCGGAGTCTCTAGTTCATTTTTTCTCGTTACACTCCAAAAAATGAGGGGACTATTTGTATGCGATCGAAATCGGGCATACACGATTTCATTAGCAGGGGAATTACCTCTAGGGTAACTCCTTAATAGATTAGGCTCGAGGTCGAAGATAGAACATCGAACATGGGGATTGAAGTGTTCATTGAGATCGAGGCCAGCAACACTCAAGACCAAGCATGACTGACTTCAAGTAAGGTGTAATAATGGAATGGCGAGATAGTAGTAAACTAGTCGAAGATCACGACGAAAATTCAGGAACAGATCAAATCAAAGCGGTTATTGATGCCAATTGTGAGATTTGTTTCTGTTATTAGAATTGTACCTTACTTAGAATTCCTCTATTACATAAAGAGGGATCCTATTCATTTGTAAGATCATCACTTTTCTTTGATAAGAATCTATACTTCCTGCTCTCTTTATTTTACTCACTACACATTAATGTTCATCGTTGTTTGTTCAATTCTGTACTGTTCTTATTATTCAACCTCGAGACCATCTCAAATCGAGATCAAGGCATTGCTTGCAGACTGTTTTGATTTACTTTATTGTCTAATTTGCATACTTAATTCTTCATTTATCAATTAGTATTGAATTAAATCACATATCCTTAAAACCATAATATAAGTTTAATTGTTACTCGAATTTTAGGGTAAACACACATACATTGATTTATTTTACTAATTATCAAAATACGCTAAACTTAACAAATTTCTCCTTTTTACGATGATAAACATTGTGCTTATCAATCAGATTATATCATAATTTTAGGATGTTTCATGAGCAGACACATACAAGCTAAGTTGACCTTCTGTTTCAACTTTGGACTGACTAAAAAGAAACATTTAGACGATATAAACACCCATTATCATATTCTTTCTGGCTTCATTGAAAATCAGCATAGCTTATGTCACGACCCAAAATCCACTATAAACCATAATGACGCCCAACGTCACTGTAGGCAAGCCAACGATGAACCATCTATATGACTATTCATTTTATTACTTTGAAATTATAAATTTTATTAAATAAAGAATTTAATGAGTTTAAAAAATCATGAATACATACAGTATTAGTAAGACATACAATCAAACATGACAATATCAAGACGAACCATAAACAATTACTAGAGTATCCCAAAATTCGGTGTCACAAGTGCATGAGCATTAATTAACGAGTAAAAATAATACGATATTTTCTGAAATATAAATTAGGCAGAACAAAGTAAATAAATATGATGAAGATTTGGTGGGCTGCGACACGCATCATGAAATGAGGCTCACCATAAAGTCCCCTCAGTAGCTCAATTTGTTATATATTTCACATTTAGTGTAGAAGTGTAGCATGACTACGTAATCAGTACGTACCCAGTAAGTATCAGCCTAATCCTGGTGAAATAGTGATGAGGGATCCACATCGACTCTTACTAGTGGTCTAATAAAATAATATAATAATTTATAAGCATATATGAAACACAATAGCAATAATGAGGTAAGAACGACCCATCGGGTCGCTTTGAGTATTTTAGCCCCGATCCCCTATTTATTGCCTCCTCAGTGATGTATTATGGTTATGTCATTTTACCGAGTGTGTTTGGTTTTGGTTTTGGGTGGTTTCAGAGTGAAATAGGACACATAGTCCCTAAGTTGGAGCTTTAAGGTGAAAGAGTTAACCGTAGTTTGACTTTTATGTGAGCCACTCCGGAATAGAGTTTTGACGGTTCCCATAGCTCCATATAATAATTTTGGACTTAGGAGAGTGTCCAGATGTTTATTTGGAGGTTTGTAGGTCGTTTCGTCTTGAATGGGCGAAAGTTAGAAAGTTGAAGGTTTGGAATGTTAGAAAGTTTGACTGGGAGTTGTCTTTATTGATATTGAGGTTGCATTCCAATTCCGGAAGCTGGAATAGATCCTTCATGTAATTTATAACTTGTGAACAAAATTTGAACTCAATCGGAGTTGTTTTGGTGAATTCGGTATTAGTTTTGGAATTTGGAAGTTCATAGTTTCAATAGGTTTGAATTGGGTCGCGATTCATGGAATCAATGTTATTTGATATAATTTTTTGCCTTGAGTAGGTCCGCTATGTGTTTTGGAACTTGTTGGTATGTACGAAAAAGGTCCCGGGGGCCCCGGGTGTAGTTCAGATTGAATATGGAACAAGTTTGGACTTGGTGTGCTGCTGAAGAACTGCTACTTCTGGTGCAATCGCACATGCACATTTTGGGGCGCAGGTGCATTACCACAAAAGCGCCAATAAGCCGCAGAAGCGAGAGTTGGTTAGGCCAGCTGGGTTGTCAGGTGCAGACAGTTATGTGCAGGAGCGACATCACATGTGCGAGAGAAGCACCACATAAACGGAAGGGGCTAGCCAGCTCTGACATCGTAGAAGCGAAATTCCCTGACCAGGCGATTTGGGGAAATATTTTTGTGAAACCTCTTAGGCTAAATTTTTGAGATTTGGAAGGCGATTTGAGGTTGTATTTGTGTAATTCTTATATAGTTGAAGTTTTTATCGGATGTGTGTTCGGATTAATTTTTGTCAGGTTCCGAGATGCGGGCCCGGATTGACTTTATGTTTCTTTGTAAAGATCGTAACTTTAATGTTTTAAATAGTTTCCTATAGTTTATATTTATGGTATGAAGTTTATTTGGCTAGATTCATGCCGTTCAGAGTTGGATAATCGAGGGAAAAGCCTACTAGTGGATTGAGTTAGCGTGTTCTAAGGTAAATGTCTTGCCTAACTTTGTGTGGGGAATTTCCCCTTAGGAATGGTTGTTGTTTTATGATAATTATGATGTGTGGAAGCTGCGTACGCAAGGTGATGAGTGTGTACACAGGCCTAATGTGGACATTTACCGATTTTAGCTATGTAGATTCCTTTCATGCCTTAATTGATTTACCTCACATGTTAAGTTCATCATCATTAGTCGATCTTCACATGATCTACTTGTCTTATCCCTTATTTTATAATTGTCATACATGTTTAGTTGAAGTATTTTTTCCTCTATTCCTTATGTATTATTTAGCCGTTGAGTTCTTTTTTTATTACTTTTGGAATATTGTCGTTGAAATTGGTTTCGAGTTATGAAGGTCGTAATTTACATTGAGGCAAAGTTGTAAAGTTGTGAAATATTATTCTTGTTGAGTTGCTCACTTTTAGTGGTTTTTGTTGATACTCTTGTGCTTATTGTGGTTGAGCCATGGGATACTTGTTGTGAAAATACTATTGTTGTTGGTTTCTTGGAAATTGTGATATTGGGCACTTGAGGTGTGATTCGTGAGACATTGTGATATTGATACGCATGCAGTGGTAAAAGGTTTTGGGGTTGAAATGCATGCGGTGTGATAAGATGAGATTGATACGCGTATTGCTAGTACATGAACTACTTGAAGCCACACTGTGTGATTAGTGGCTAAAATACAGGAAGCTATTTCACAAAAATATATTTTCAAAACTAAAATGCAATGCTCATGCAGTGATATAAAGAAAGATTGTGAATTGATTCGTGATTTAAGACTGCGAGGCGGTACTTTGGTTGTGACTGTTGGTTGTACTTTCTATTTTTTCACTTGTGTTTTGTTGCTTTGTTATGTGTCATAGCATTCCTTATTTTCTTTTGTGGTGCATTACTTTCCTTAGTTAAGTGTAGCTATTCTCGGTGTATTTCTTTATTGTCACATTTCTATTCTTATCATTATTTCACTATTATACACTTGTTCACTTTTTTATTTATTTTAGTAGGGCTTTGACTTGACCTCGTCACTACTCTACCAAGGTTAGGCTTGGAACTTAATGGTTACCGTTGTGGTGCACTCATGCTACGCTTCTACAAATCTTTTTCTGCAGATCTAGGTACCTCCTACCAGTCAAGGCACCACTAAGACGAGCTCAGTTCGGACACTACAAGGTATACCTGCCGGTGTCCGCAAGCCTCGGACTCCCCCTTTATCTAGTATATTTTATTTCCTTATCCTTTCATAGACATTGGTGTATAGGGATGTTCAATACCACCTTATAGAGCTTGTGACTTGTATTCACCGATTTTTGGGAAATTATATATGCTGACTTGCAGAGTTTTCTTATTATTAGTTGTAGATTTTTGAGACTTTAATTATTATGTCTGTCAATATTGCATATATGTTAGGATTACCTATTCATAGAAACTAGTTGCCATCACGACATTCTACGGAGGGAATTGCGGTCATGGCAGAAACTACAACTAACTTAGTCTTCCAACATAATGACAAAATGAATTCCTCGAATATCAGGTGCTATCTCAAACAAATAAGAAATATCATGTAAATACCAAGTCTCAAATCAAGGGAAAATCTCATGAGTATTCCAACTCCTACTGATATTACGCACGAGTTATGCTGAGGTCGTACTACCTGATCCATAGAGTCGAGTACATACACTACCGAGGTTGTAAAACATGATACGTAGATGCATCTCATATTGCTATTTCATAGCACTGCCGAGGCGTTCGGCCAGATCCCCAAGAAGAGAAGTTACTTATCGAATTACGGACTATGTATTTGCAACACAAGGACAAGAACATAAAGTAAGCATGATTTTTACTAATAGTCAAATACTCCGCCAAAAAACTCAAAGTAATGAGGTTCAACCTAACATGATCTCTAATCAAATTTCCTCTTCATGTTTTGATTAATCAAACTAACAAGGTTGAGTTCAAGTAATACAATTATGGTACGGTAAAGTCCTAAGTCTACCCGGACTTATGCATGACCTTAGCTACGTACATACTTTCGTCACCTCGTGTGTGTGTACCACCCAAAACTAGTAGCAAATGACAATTATAACACATATGGCTAGTTTCCCCCTCACAAGGTTAGACATGAGACTTACCTCGCTCTGAAGTTCCATTACCGGCTCCAGCGCCTCTCTAACACCTCAAACCAATGCACATGGATCCGAAACTAGTCAAACAACATGCAAACAGATAATAGTATACTCCAACACTCATAATTAATCAATTTATAACAGTTTCCAACTCTGCTGGAACAGTAAAAAAAGTCAACCCTTGGGCTCACGTACCCGGAGTCCGAATATTTTCGAAGATAAACATTACCCGTAACACGACGATCTCGAATATATAATTTATTACCAATTCCATGTCCAATTGTCAAAATAAAAAGATATCAAATTATAGAAAACTCATGTATTTAACTTACAACAAAGTGGAAGTCACTTACCTTGTGTTGCTTGATGAAAATATCCTCAAAAGAGCTCCCCAAATTCGGCCACCCAAGTGCAAAATGAGAGAAAGGGTAACTCCCGAATTAAAACAACACTGCCGAGGCCCAATTCTCTTCGCGAACGCGGCACTTCCCTCATGTTCGCGAAGCTCAACCAACTATCTATCCAAAACTCTTCTACGCGAACACGAGTATAGTGTCGGGAACGTGAAGCTTTGCTAGGATGCACTGTCGTGAATGCGTCCAAACCATCGTGAACGCGGAAGCCACTTCCCCCAAGCAAGCTTCTTCATCGTGAACATGAAGCAGACATCGCGAACGTGTAGCTTTTCCTCCCAAACATTCACGAACGCGTGACACCAGTCGCAAACATGAAGAAAAAAAACCCCAGCGACCAAGATCCTACTTCGCGAACGCATGAATTCCTTCACGTTCACAAAGAACAAAACTAGACACCAGCAAACACATGGGAAATGATCCGAAACAACCCTGAAACTCACTCGAGGCCCTTGGGACCCCATCCAATAACACCAATTAGAACTTATCCAATAGCTTGAAATTCGACGAATAACATCAAAATCACGAATCGACGATCAAAATCCTTCTTTCAACTTTGAAACTTTTCCAAAATGCATCTGAATCACACTTAAGCATTCAGGGATGATGTCGGGATTTATGGACAAGTCATAAATCATGATACGAATCTATTTCAAGAGTCAGAACCCCAAACGAACATTGATAACACCGTAGTCCACTTCAAACCAAACTTAGGAATTCTAAAACCTTCAAAATGCAAATTTTCATAATAAGCGTTGAAATTCTCCCAGACCACCAGATACTCAATCCCAACATACACCCAAGTCTGAAATCTTCACACGAACATATTGGAACCTTTAAATCCCGATTCCGAGGCCGTTTACTCAAATTTCAAACATTGGTCAACTCTTCCAACTTAAAGCTTCCGTATTGAGAATTTTTCATCCGAATCAACCCCAAACTTCCCGAAATTCAAATTAGACTATGCTTACAAGTCATAAAACATGAAGTGAAGCTACTCAAGGCCACGACCGCCGAACGACGCGCTAAAGCTCAAAAGGACTAATTAGGTCGTTACATTCTCCCTTAGTTAAACATACATTCATCCTTGAACGTGCCAAGAACCGCTACAAAATTTCCAACATCGTCGTTTGGCACCACGCCTGCCTACCCTGGCACCATAATCTATGTGAGCACATTAGCTCGTGCCATACATAAGATCCTTCCTGCTACCTTAGCCCACAAGCCTTAGAACAAAATCTTTTATGAGAAATGATTCTAACATACAAACACCGTATCAATCTCAACACACTGAACCCAAAACATGATCATCTACCCTGGCTATAATCACCCATTGCACCGCATAATTTGTTTTCCCAATATAACATCTTCCAACAAAAATAGCTGCAAATTCACAAATCCGATGCCCGTAGTATATATCATAACACATATAAGTCTGGTTTCGGTCCTCGCAATACTGCAATGATGAAAGAGATATGTAGAAACTCGTAGCCACCTTGCCTCATTCTGAATTGAATAGTGACATTTTCCCTCTAATATGCCTTATATAAATTCGATTGCACTGATTTCAGGCCCGATAACCTCGTCTCACCCAGAACAAGCTGCTCTACACACAAGCCACATCCAAAACCCACCTAAAATCTCATAAGACGATATCAATTTGTCAACAAGACATAATTCTAGTATGATCAACTAAGGAAAAATGAACTCGGGTAAAGAATGATCCAGCTGCCGTAATGAATAAAATGGCTATATAGATGATATGAACCTACCTCACAGATGAAAAAAAATGAAAACAAAATAAGTATAAGGAATTGTACTCAACATCTCACTATAGTGGCGTGCAACCCGGTCCATACATAACGATCACTAAGGAA
Source organism: Nicotiana paniculata (assembly GCA_005239505.1). Lineage (NCBI taxonomy): Eukaryota > Viridiplantae > Streptophyta > Magnoliopsida > Solanales > Solanaceae > Nicotiana > Nicotiana paniculata. The sequence goes on from ML333572.1 coordinate 95,382, forward strand.
ATATCTGTCAAGCCATAATTCTCATACCCACGAAATGCTCGAATATCGACCACAAGTAGGCCAAGTGTATAATTACAACCTTGGGGAGACAGATAGTGCCATGCGCCATAAAACTCAAACACGAATAAGGTGTGATAAATGACCTACACCTCGAGATATATTTCGCTCATAAACACCACAACCTACACGGGATCACAAAAGATGTGCGAATAATCAAGACGTCTCATAACCCACAAGGAATAATAGAGTATGTATACGGAAAAATCGGGGGAGCCCGATTGAAGGCTCCTACAGCAGTTCGAGCCTCGACCTCGACTGTATCAGAACACTACCCGAAATTTAACCCTGAGGTTCACTCCTCGAGGAAGAATTCTGAGGGGTCAATACACCTCTAGGCGGGGCGAGATTCGAAAACCGTCATGATAAGGCAGGAGACCCCCAAGAAGCATGTGATTAAAGCTGACAAAGTACATAAACTAGTACATGCCCATACCCTGGCATTAAATGGTTGTACCGGATATATCTCTTTGCATTAATTACACATGTACTATGTTGGGATTCCCCCCATATATAAGGGGACCCTTGTAACTTTGTAACACACGTGATATTGAATACAAGAACAAGAACATCCTCTGCCCTCTAACAAAAACATTCTCTACAATTGCTTCATTGATTTATTGCGTCTCATTTATTGTGTTCTTGAATTATTCTTCATTTACTCTTTGTTATTGATCGCAAATAGGCCATTCTTAAGGCCGTCAACAATCTTATACCGTTATCGATATCCCCTTATCAAGATTCTAAAGCTCGACCTCGAGGCCCTTCCAACCACCCTCGAAACCGGTCTCTATGTTGCTCGGTTTGCGTAATCTCATTTTCTTTTGCTCTTATTTCGTTTTCTCACTTCACGCTCATCATCTACTACCTAAACAACCGCTATTAAAATAGATCACGCAATTTTAGAACAACATAATCAAATATAATTGTAATTACAATTTTCCAGGTAAACAGTTTGGCGCCCACCGTGGGGCTAAAAATAATAGTGATTGTTTTAGTGCTGGTTTTCTAAAAATACAAGCTATTATTCACGCATTTTCTCGCCCAAGAATCTTCAATTTCAGGTCACAAAATGTCTAACCCAGTAAACGCACATGAAAACAACGACCCTGAGGATCACGGACCGCAAGAACCTGTGCTCAAACGGGCCAAGGTGCCCACCACCACGGAAGGACGAACTCAAAATTGTATACCTAAATGAACTGTTGTGTTCAAAGAAAATGATGTCGAACCCTTATCCCAACCATATAACGATGCGCTGGTAATTTCTTTTCTCTTGAATAACGTTCAAATTAAGCATGTGCTCGTAGATCCAGGTAGGTCGGCCAATATAATCATATTTGGGGTAGTGGAGCAGCTCAAGTTGCTGACCAAATCATACCCGATTAGAGCCCTTAGTGTGTTTAACATGGCGAGCGAAGCGACAAAGGGGGAAATCCTCCTCCCAGTCAATGTGTCCGGTATAGTTTGGGGCACCAAGTTTCATGTCATCGAGGGAGACACGAAATACACCCTGCTTAGAAGTCCATGGATACACGACATCAGGTCAATACCGTCAACTTTCCACCAGATGTTGAAATTCCCGACTACAGAGGGCATAAAAATGGTGTATGGAGAACAACACGCAGCAAAGGAAATGTTCGCAGTGAATGGCGTGGCGCCATAGACACCTCGGAGGGGTCGGGATATAAACGGGTCCCCAAGGATGATGGCAAAGACTTCCTCACTCCTTGAACCTTCGTTGCTCCCGAAGAATCAGATGCAACAAAATCAACAGTCGAAGAACTGGAGCAAGCTATTTTGATGAAACACCTACCAGATCGAAAGATATACTTGGGAACGGGATTAACCCTCGAGCTCAATAAAGACCTCATTCAATTTCTTATTGACAAAATTGATTGCTTTGCTTGGTCCCACTTAGACATGACATGGATTAACCCAGGAATAACCACCCATCGACTAAGTGTCGACCCCAGGTTCAAACCGGTGAAGCAAAAAAGGAGGCCTCAGTCCGAGGTAAAGCATGTGTTCGTCAAAGACGAGGTAACGAAACTCCTCAAAATAGGATCCACCAGGGAAGTAAAATATTCCGAGTGGTTCGCCAATGTAGTAGTGGTCACCAAAAAAGGGAACCAATTAAAAATGTACGTAAACTATAAGAACTTAAATAAAGCATGCCCTAAAGATCCATTCCCGCTGCCCAACATCAATCGATTGATTGATGCCACGGTTGGCCATGAGATTCTCACCTTTCTCGATGCCTAATCCGGGTATAATCAAATTCAAATGAACACCGAGGATAAGGAAAAGACTCCGTTCATCATGAAGTATGGCACATACTGCTACAATATAACGCCCTTCGGGTAAAAAATGCGGGGTCCATATAACAACGCTTAGTTAATAAGATGGTTGAACATCAAATAGGCAAATCCATGGAATTTTACACTGATGACATGCTAGTTAAGTCCATGCGGGCAGAGGACCATTAGACTCCTCTGCAGGAAACATTCGACATCCTTAGGAGCTACAATATGAAGCTCAACCACGAGAAATGCGCCTTCAGCGTAGGTTCAGGCAAATTTTTAGGCTCCATGGTATCAAATAGGGGGATAGAAATCAACCCCCACAAAATCAAGGCCATCGAACAAAATCACGGTGGTAAGAAATGTGAAAGTCGTACAGCGGTTGACCGGACGGATAGCGGCGTTAGGCTGATTCATCTCGAGATCATCAGACCGGAGCCATCACTTCTTCTCCTACTTAAAAATAAAAACAAAATTGAATGGACCTCGGAGTTCCAACACGCCTTGGAAAGGTTGAAGCGGTATCTCTCAAGCCTACCTTTGCTCCACACCCCGAAGGAGGACGAGACGCTATATCTGTATTTGGCAGTGTCCGAGGTAGCAGTAAATGGCGTGTTGGTTCGAGATAAGCAAGGTACGCAATTCCCTATTTATCATGTAAGTCGAACCCTTGGGGATAATTCGCTCTTGCATTAATAAGTGCATCTCGAAAATTGAAGCCTTATTTTCAAAGTCATCATATATGCGTTTTAACAACATAAAATATATTGCATAAACCTGAATTGTCAGGCCGAATGGCCAAATGGGCCATCGAGCTCGGGGGGTACGACATCGAATATCTACCCCGAACGGCTATCAAGTCCAAAATTTTGGCGGACTTCATGGTCGACTTTACACCCGCCATTGTGCCCGAGGTAGAAAAAGAACTTCTACTAAAAATGGCCGCATCATCGAGGGTATGGACCTTATTCACCGATGGTTCCTTGAACGTGAAAGGATCCAGGCTCGACATAGTTCTGAAGCCACCTACAGGTGGCGTGATTAGACAATCTATAAAAACTGCAAAGTTGAATAACAACGAAGCCGAGGTTGAGGCTATGATTGCAGGTCTCGAATTAGCAAATCAGGGAAGGGGGAGCTTCAAGGTTTGAGAGGACATGATGCAACGATACCTACACAAACCTCAAATCACTTTGCATCGTTTCAAAGAATGGACTCTGGTCCACGTACCTTAGGAGAAAAACAATGAGGTTGATGCACTTTCAAGCCTGGGGTCATCCATTGAAGAAGATGACATACTCCCCGGGGCTGTTGTTCAGTTATCCAAATCGGCGATCAAAAAAGGCCATGCCAAAATCAACTCCACCAGCCTGAAATGGGATTGGAGAAACAAGTATATTTATTATTTCGTAAGAAGGAAGCTACCCACAGACCAAAAAGAATCAAGGGCCCTTCGGACCAGAGCATCCCGATTTTTACTCGATCAGAATGGAGCTCTATACAGGAGAACCTTCGATGGGCCCCTAGTAGTATGCTTGGGACCAGGAGACACTGATTACGTGCTCCGAGAAATCCACGAGGGCACCTGCGGAAATCACTCCGGTGCGGATTCTTTAATTCTAAAGGTGATCAGAGCAGGTTACTATTGTGATAGTATGGAAAGGGATATCAAAGAGTTCGTCCGAAAATGCGACAAATGTCAAAGACTTGCGCCAATGATCCACCAACCCGGTGAACAACTGCATTCAGTCTTATCACCATGACCATTCATGAAATGGGGAATGGACATAGTCAGCCCCCTACCAACGACACCAGGTAAAGCTAGATTTATTCTATTTATGACTGACTATTTCTCAAAATGGGTGGAAGCATAGGCCTAGGAGAAGATAAGAGAAAAAAAAGTCATCAACTTCATCTAGGATCACATCATGAGCCCATTCGGGATCCCCTCCGAGATAACGTGTGATAACGGGAAGCAGTTGATCAAAGTCAAAGTAACAAAATTTCTCGGGGATAATAAAATCAAAAGAATCCTATCGACGCCCTACCACCCATGTGAAAATGGTCAGGCCGAATACACAAATATGACCATTATTCAAAACGTGAAAAAGAAGTTAGAGAATGGGAATGGAAATTGGAGAGAAATACTACCCTAGGTGCTATGGGCATATAAGAAAATCTCTAAATCGAGCACAGGAGAGACACTGTTATCTTTGGTATGTGGGTCCGAGGCTTTGATACCGGTCGAGGTCGGAGAGCCAAGCAACAGATTCTGACATGCCAACGAAGACTCAAACAATGAGGCCATGACTACAGCCCTCGAACTATTAGACGAGAAGCGAGAAGCTTCGCTGGTCCGGACGGCCGCCCAAAATCAAAGAATCGAAAGATACTATAACTGAAGAGCAAACCTCCGACATTTCGGAGTCGGGGACTTAGTCGTAAGGAAAGTCACCCTAATCACTCGAAACCCTAATGTAGGGAAGCTAGGCCCGAGTTGGGAAGGAACGTACCACATCCTCGGAGTAATCGACAAAGGGTCCTACAACCTCGGCACCATGGAAGGCGAGCAACTTCCAAACCATTGCAACATATCGATGCTCAAACACTATTATTACTAAGGTACGATCCTTTCCCTCTTTCCTTCACATTTTACACTAACCAAATGCGCAGGTGTGCAATTAAAAGGAATCAAAGCACCCCCAGCTCGAAGGCCTTAGGTTTTAAAGCATGTGTTGCTCTTTTTTTCCCTCACGTCAAATTTTATCCCAAATGGGATTTACCAGCGAGGTTTTTAACGAGGCAACATCCATATGCTACCTAAGGAGAACTCACCAAGTATTCAAGGTTTCTCTTCGATCAACCTCGAACACTGAGGGGAATCCCCTCCCTCCCCCCCGGGAATTCACCTCCTCGAAGAAATCAAGAGATGTCAAAGAGGGTCTCGATAGGAGAACGATGTATAGGACCAAACTGTCAAATGAACCGTGTCCACATAGAATAAATTGAACCCTCGATGGTGAAAAAATGTATACTTGTACCAAGTAATTGGTGGAGAACCTTTTTATCATCAAAACATTTCACACGTCAAAGAAGTTTGCTACTTTCACAAGAAACTGCCAGGGGGCCATAAATTTCCCGAACAATCAGGGACTAATACCGAAAACTCGAAGCCGTAAGACTCCACAAGGCACCGATTTAAGCCCTCTACGAGGCAATAAATTCGAGCCGAAAACTCGAAGCCGTAATTTCGATCCCATAAGCCCTCCACGAGGCACCGATGTAAGCCCTCCACGAGGCAATATCGACAACTTGCCATTTCACGGGGACAGCCATCGACAGTCACCCCATCGAAACACCAGAAACTCGAAGCCATAAGACCTCAGGGCTGGCCACCTCGAGCTCGTAAGTCCTCCATGAGGCACCCACGTAAACCCTCCACGAGGCAAAGACAAAACTTTATGACCTCAAGAAAGGCATGTACAAATTTGTAAGATCTTAAGAAGAGGCATAACCGCAGCTCAGGGACTATCCTCGACAGCCGCTCCATCGAGTCACCAAAAACTCAAAGCCGCAAGACCTCAGGTCCAACAACTTCGAACTCATAATCCCTCCATGAGGCACTGATGTAAGCGCTCCACAAGGCAATATCGCATCCGTAAGACCTCAAGGTAGGTAACTTCGAGCTCATAATCCCTCCACGAGGAAATATCAATAGTATAAGCCCCCACCAGGCAATATCAATAACTTTCGATGTCTCGGGGGCTGCCACCGACAGTCAACCCACAAAGCATTAGAAACCCAAAGCCTTAAGACCTCAGGGCCGGAAACATCGAGTTCGTCCCATTAAGCCATCAATATCAACGACATAAGCCCTCCATGAGGCAACATCAACTCTGACTCAGGAACTGTCATCGACAGTCGACTCATAGCTCTAAAACCTCAGGGCTGGTAACTCAAAACTCGTAAGCCCTCCATGAGGCAACATCAAAATTGTAAGATCTCAAGCAAGGAATGTACAAATTTGAAAGACCTTAAAAAAGGCATAATCCCCATATCAAAGTCAAGGGTATATATCGAACTTGTAAGACCCAAAATGACATACTCTCGATATAGACGCCGTGGCTATCTCACTCGGGGACTCAAAGGCTACGACCAAATACAATGACCACCATCGTAAGGCTCCGGCCAAACTAGCGCAACTCGGAGACGTCTGACTGTTGCCATAAAACCACTGGCTTCCAAATACTTCGAAAAATATCGAAAAGAATCGGTTAAAGGTCGTACCGATTGAAAGCGTACGAGCCAAAGTCGACAGCTACATCAAAGGTCGTACCGACCTAAAGCGTAAGATCCCAACTCGCCCGCTACATTAAAGGTCTGATCGACCTTACGCGTAAGATCCCAAGTCTCCAGCTAAAGTTCATACCGACCCAAAACGTCTTAGAGCCGATTTGAAAACCTGAGGGCCGTTGAGCTCGAGTCGAAACCCGACTCGGAGACTAGGCCCAAAATGGTTAACCAAAGCACCTCAGGGCCAAAAATCGTAAGAGTCCATGCCGCCCGCTACATTAAAGGTCGTATCGACCTTACACGTAAGAGTCCAAGTCGCCATCTACAGGTCATATCGAACCAAAGGGCCTCAGTACCAATTTGAAAACCCGAGGGCCGTTAAGCTCGAGTCGAAACCCGACTCAAAGACTAAGCCCAAAATCGTTAACTAAAGCACCTCAGGGCCAAAAGCGTAAGAGGCCAAGTCACACGCTACATTAAAGGTCGTATCGACCTTACGCATAAGAGCCCAAGTTTCCAGCCTAAAGAACTTCAGGGCCAATTCATAACCCCAAGGGTTTCAATTCTAAGTCCTATTAATCAGACTAATCACCAACAGGCATCAAAGCCTATTTCAAGAGACCAGAAAAGAAACAAAGAGACAAGAAAGGACTTTTATACATGATAAACGTTCACAAATTATATTTACAAAACTCGAAATCAGAGCCCTCGCATAGGGAAAGAGTACAAATGAAAACGTAATCTACGGCTGGGGGTGATTTTAACGACTCCCTCGAGTTTATACTTTCAGCAGCTTGGCCTTCGATCCCCGGGTAATAACTGACCTCTTCCCTCTCGGGGACTTCGCCCTCATCTTCATCATCTTCCGAGCTACTGCTCAAATCGTCTTCGAAAGCAAGAAGTGCCTCTGAGTCCTTTTCTAGGATCTTCACCCTCTCGATCTCAGCAGACAAATCGAGCCCTCTGCATGAATATCCTCGAGAGCCTGCCTCTGAGACTTAATCGACCAAGCTCCAGCGCTCGGGCAAGTCTAAGCTTGGCCTCCTCAACCGCTTTCCTGGCCTAGGTGTTTGCCGCAGTAACATCGACTTTGTACGAGGCTACGAGTGCATCAACTTTAGCCTTAATTGAAGATAATGCAGTGACCAATTCAGCATAGAGGTCCTTATATCTGTTTCCTTCAGCCCTTGCATCACGAAGGCAATACTCATTTGAGGTCAACTTCTTTTGGAGTGCATCTCTCTCGGAGGTTATCTCACTCACACAGTGCCTGAATCTAAGGATCCCGGCATCCCTGGCTCTAAATCCTTCCCGCATCAGGGCATCGTTTTCCCTAAGCTGCGAAGATCAGCCCGATAAAGGTTAACTACTAACATCAATTACAAAAAAAAAACACCTGAAGGCTATGTTACCTGTTCATCAAGATCACTCCGCTTTTCAGATGCCGTTTCTAAATGAGCTCGGAGGCCCAGCGCACCCCCCTCTTTTTTGGCGATAAGATCCCTGAGCTCATCCGCTTCCGATAAAAATCTCTTGTACTCCCCCTCGTAATGGGTCAGCTCAGACTAAAACTTGGCCGCGATGCTATACTAATTCACTTTCGCCTGAAAGATGGGGAGTCATAGAAGTGATAATCAAAGCTCAAAACAATCGATAAGGAAATCACATGCTTGCAAAGCCTTTCCGCTTCCTCAAAAAGGAGCAAGGCATTAGGTTCAGGATTCTTCTTAACCATAGTAAAGAGCCCCTCAGCTGCGTCCTCCCCCCCCCCCCCCCCCCCCCCCCCCC
>ML333572.1:104013-115955 GCA_005239505.1 Nicotiana paniculata
CCCCAGGGACACCCTCGCACCGGAGAATTCTATATTTGAGGCATCCCGTATCCCCATCGAGGAGAATGGTGAAATCGGCGGAGAGTCACCTCCGTCACTAACCCCGGTTAGGTCAATCGGGGCCCTCGGCTCAAAGCCAGGATCTCGTAACTCACCTACCGAGTGCCCTTCAGTACGAAGAACATTTTGATCGATAATCGAATCATGGGAATCAACCGATCTACCTTCGAGAACCTCTCCGGTACCGGGTAAGACAGCATTGTCAACTTCTAATCCAAGAACCCCCGGCTCAACAGTCACCAGATCAGCAAAGGCAGAGGCAGTTATGCTTTCACTTCCCTCGGTCATTATCAGTGAATCCTTTTTCTCTTTTAAAGGCGAGGAGTCGGCCTCAGACCATTGCACGGAATCCCTCTTTGGCTCTAGAGGATCGATCGACGATTCCCTCTTCCTCTTCTTCCCTTCATTCAGGTTCGGGATGTCTGCTCCCCTAAGAAATGCTTCTATTATCAAAGAGGAATACCCTAGGCCTACATAAACACAATAAGTCAGAATATATTCGAGAGGTGTCTCTCTTAAACAGAACTTAGGTATTGCAAAAGGAAAGGTCCCACCATGATTTTTCGCTTCCCATCGACCCCTGGCTAGGTCGCGCTACACACGCTTGGCATACAGGCAGGTAGAATCAAGCTGGAAAACCCATCTCAAGAGATCCTTAACCTCATCGGGATACAACACAACAACATCATTAAAGGGAATTAGTTTCAGGGAGGAATGACACAAAGAAAATTTAAGATGTTCACTTACGCTTTCGTATTCCATTCCTTAGGGAATGAAATCCTATCATATGGAATCAAATCCAAGGTCCTAACTCGAACAAAGCGGCTCATCTACCCCTTTTCTATGCCATCATCGTTTGAAGCAAAGAAAACCCTTGAGGCCCGACGTTGAAGTTCAATCAGACCACCCTGATAAGGTCGGGGAATGTAAATTCTAACCATATAGTCAAGGATGAAAGGCATCCCCTCGACCATATTTGGAAAATGCCTAATCATGTAAACAGTTCGCCAAAATGATGGGTTGATCTAGCCGAGCGTCACTTGTTACCGTTAGCAGAAATCGAGAACAACGGTGTCTATCGACGGCAAAAACGGCCCTATCGGGCTCATGGTAAATGGATAGGTGTATACAATGAGAAAGTTGGTCTTATGGGTCGCTATGTCTTCATCCTGAGAGGGAATATCCAATTGCATCACATCTCCCCAGCAGCAGTCGGCCTTCACTCTCTCGACATGTGTTATGAGGCTAGTATAACGGGATATGGATTCGCACCGTCCCGGCTTCAAGGAAGATTTATCGACCTTAGAATTAGAGGTTATTTCCTCCTCAAGATTTGGGGGAACAATTGCCTTTCCCGTAAAGGAACGTGAAGAAGAGGGGGCTTTATTATCTCGTTGAATAGTTTTGGAAGCCTTCGTCATTCATGCGGAAATGTTTCAAAGAAAACGAGAGGGAGGTGCTCAGAAAGGGATGCAAGAAAGAAGTAATGAGAGCTCTTTTTAGAATAGATTAGAAGAAGCAACGAAAAAAGGAGGGGCAGGGGAAGAATTATTTATAGGGGTCGATCGCACACGTTGACGAAATCCAAAAGACAGCCAACCGCCAAAATAAATTTAAATCTTTTCAGAAAACTATGCATATATGATCTCTGAGCATCTCTCACATCAGTTTCTAATGTGGCATGACTCACATAATAATGAAAGTATTAAAAAGTTCGTAAATTCAAATCGTTTCTTGTCTTTTCGCCCCAACAAACGCAGGGACTATCTGTATACGGCAAAATCGGGGGAGCCCGATTGAAGGCTCCTACAACAGTTCGAGCCTCAACCTCGACTGTATCAGAGCAGCATCCGAAGTTTAACCCCAAGGAGGAAGCCTTCCGAGGGGTCGATACACCTCGAGGCGGGAGAGAGATTCGAAGACCGTCATGATAAGGAAGGAGACTCCCAAGAGGCACGTGATTAAAGATGACAAAGTACATAAATTAGTACAGGCCCGTCCCGTGGATTAAATGGTTGTACCAGCCATCTGTCTTTGCATTAATTACATATGTACTATGTTGGGATTCCCCCTCATATATAAGAGGACCCTTGTCACTTTGTAACACACATGATACTGAATACACGAACAAGAACAATCACTGCCCTCTAACAAAAACATTCTCTACTATTGCTTCATTGATTTATTGCTTCTCATTTATTGTGTTCTTGAATTATTCTTCATTTATTACTTGTTATTGATCGTAAATAGGCCATTATTAAGGCCTTCAACAATGTTATACCATTATCGATAGCCCCTTGTCAAGCTTCTAAAGCTTGACCTCGAGGCCCTTCTGACCGCCCTCAAGACCGGTCTCTCCGTTGCGCGGTTTGCGTAATCTCGTTTCTTTTTGCTCTTATTTCGTTTTCTCACTTCAGACTCCGTATCTACTGCCTAAACAACCGGTATTAAAATAGATCACGTATTTTTAGAACCATATAATCAAATATAATTGTAATTACCATTTTTTAGGTAAACAGAGTACTACATAGAATAGTTTATGACATCAATAACATCCAACGCCCGAAGATTTCTCCATAAGCAATGCTATGATGAATGAACACATCCAATCTGATGTAGAGCACACATTAGAATTAGACCTACCAATGGACCTCAAACCGAATCCAATCATCCTATATTGGGCTAATGACCTTTCAAGGATCCACAATGACCCTATTCATGACACACAAGAGGAGTCATCCAATCCAGAACAAACTCCCACATCCCACAACCAAAGGAATAGAGCGACTTTCAGGCATAAAATCACCTATTAACGACGGTACCAAAATCTTTATACTGGATTTCAATCTATAACAATCAATGACTAACATGTCACACTTATACGATTTTCCCGTGAAATATACTCCATAAATTTCAACGCCATATAGAAAAATCTGAACATCAATGGCCATCGACTATGCTATTTCGATAGTACTAGTCAAGCAGTTGTCTTTCAATACCCAGCACTTCTACTACAAAACAGACCATCCTCAGGCTGCCCGAAAATAGTGCCAACCTGCTCTGAACATCTATAATCCTCCCCCACTCCTCTGAGCTCGTGACATTCTTATCAACACCGAACCACAACCTTGATCCTCAACTTCCAATTCTATACCGCTCACTACACCTATCATGCCACTATGCAAGAGTACAAGAATTTTATCATAACCCTGATCAACCAGTAGAATAAACACTTCATCAGCTAGAACCCTTTCACTCTACTTATTTCAGTAGAAAAATTGCAACATGCAATAGAATTCCCATAACTGCAGAAAATACAAACCTCAAGTCGTGGCCTAAATCTCTATAACTCTTCCGAGATTCATTTACACCTAAAAAGCCCACCTGAATCATACCTCCAATCAATCAAGTTGCGGTGGATTTTAAGCCGAAACGTATAGCCATGAATCACCTATATAGATTAACACATCAAAGGAACTGATCATTTCCACAACAATGCAGATTCAATCCATTAGAAGCTGACTCGACTTCTTCCAATTTACCCTTGACTTGCCTTTGAAGTAATTGTTCTATTCAAACAAATAACGGACCTCAAACAACACTCATCCGGAGTGACCCAAAATCACGAGACCACATGACCTCAACACCCATCAGCCATCTCATACCCTCCTCATGCACTCAATTGTATCTCCAACACATGCATCCGTTCTGAAAGATCTTCTACAAATCCAAAGCCGTTTCCTTTCATCTCTCAAACATCGCACCGCTGAACCTCCATGCTAATATAAAAACACTTCAAGTCCCTTCCATAATCCACTGGGAAAACTCAATCTTAACCACATAACAGACCCAAAATCCTTAGGCACCACATTTTAATTCTTGAACCCACTAAAACTGTCACGACCCAAACCGATGGGCCGCGACGGGTGCCTGAGTCCTACCTGTCAAACACCCCTAAACATGCGTCTAAAATATGAACCTGAATAACATCTGCTGAATTACGAGAACATTTGCCCAAGCAAAGTCAACCTATTCAACAGTCCTCTTTAATTCAGGTAACTAATTAAGCGTATCTATCTACCAACAAAGATAGGTTAGAATGGTAATCTATCCAACTAGACATACTGTCTACAGATCTCTAATAGAAATATAACTGTATAAAGACGGGTCTGATCCATGTCATACCCATATATATATATATATATATATATACACAAACGTATCGTACCAAAATCAAAAGTTGCTCCGGATCAAGTGGATCACTCCAACTCTCGCTGATCAGGGATCCTAAGAAGGGGAACCGTCAGTTCGCCTACCTGCACTTGCGGGCATGAAACGCACTTTCCCCAGGCAAAAGGGACGTCAGTACGAATAATGTACTGGCTATGTAAGGCACATAAATAAATACATAAGAGACATGGAAGAGATATAGAGTTATTGACTCAACCTGTATGTATGGATCAAGAGGTGGTGCGTATATAACACCATAACCTTTCCCATATCCCATATACATATATATACATAAATATATCTGTGTATATAACGTCGTGTTGATACACATACATATATATATGGGTATATAACATCATTTGAATAATATTTCAGCCACTGTGGGAAACATCATCATCATATACAAGTTGATCAGGTGATGGTGCGTATATAACGCCGTAACCTTTTACCAATATCCCATATACATATATTTACATATATACGCGTATATAACGCCATCTGGTCATGGGTCAATGCACATGTATGAAATGCATGAAAAGTACGTAATAATCTCAATATTCCTTCCGGATAAACTTTTCCAACTCGTATTATTCTGAGACCCATGAACAAAAAATAATAATAATTCTCATGGGGAATCAAGAATATAGACACCCCTACTATTTCTATGAATAGAGTACTTTATAGAAACTGTGTATTTGTTCGTTTCTTCAGTATCATTTGGACCATGCCAAAAGAAAGAAGGGATAGCCTTAACATACACGTTCCTTGAATTAATTGAACAAAGTGAAGCTTCTGGTTTTGTGAAATATCAACGAAATTTTCTTGGAAAGAAAGCTTCTGATTTCTAAAAGCTTCAGACTTCTAACTTTTCAAACTAAGAAAGGAAAAGTTTTTTTTTTGTTGTTTAGAGTCTCTAGCATTACTTTCCTTATCCCAAAATGAATTAGGAAAACAACTCTTTTAGTTGTTTAATTCAAATAACTTATAGGTATCCACGTAGGATAGTTAATTACTTAGTCACTTCATTTGGTGATCTAGTGCTGCCACATGTCATTTGGAGTATAATTAATTAAGTTTTATCCATGTATTAGTTAACTCGGTAATATCCTGTTACCCGATAATTAATCAATTACCCGCATAATTTAAAAATTACAACAAATTCCTTAAAATTCTACTTATTTTTAATATACTTCATATATAATTTATACATTATACTACCGTGGTCATATGGTACTTTTCATGGTACTAGTTCGATACTAGTTCATAATTATCAGGTATTATACCCATATTTTATTCCAAATTGACCATTTTCAACAGAACTTGTTTTCTTTAATTCATGTACCCCTTTATCCTTCATAACACTTATTTATCTCTTGTTATAAATAGCGTAACTATATTAAACTCAAGATAATCTCATTCCCAAGACTACATCGATTAACTGTAGACGAAACTTTTAACGTACGAAAACGCGAGATGTAACATCCTTCCCCCTGTAGAAACATTCGTCCTCGAATTTTTAACCTTTCGGGATTTATATAACCTTGGTAGAGTCGCTCGTGTAACAACGCTACTACCAAATCTTCTTTTAGAAACCCAGTAATTTAACGCCATATAGGACCACAATCATTAATAACGACGTTGGCCTCACAAGACCAATAAAAATAGCTAGCACAAAATTTCGTACATGCATCTTGAGGTTATGACGTCTCAGTCGGAACCTTCTCTGGAAGAGGAAAATAAGTAGGGATATCTACACTTCATGTCTTCCTCGGCCTCCCAAGTCATTTCTTCCACATTGTTGTTTCTCCAAAGTACTTTCACGGAGGCTACCTCCTATTCCGTAGCTTGCAGATTTGTCGGTCTAGGATGGCAACAGGAATTTCCTCATATGTCAAGTCCTTTGTAATCTGTACATCATCCGTGGGCACCACTCGGGTAGGATCTCCAATGCACTTCTGTAACATAGATACGTGAAAAACTGGATGGACAGACTCTAACTCTAAGGGAAATTCTAACTCATAAGCTACTTGTCCAACTCTCTGAATGATCCTATAAGGCCCAATATATCGTGGGCTAAGTTTGCCTTTCTTGCCAAACCTCATCACACCCTTCATAGGTGATACCTTTAAGAATACCCAATCATCATCCCCGAACACTAAATCTCGTCGTCGTATGTCCGAATATGACTTCTGACAACTCTGAGCTGTCAATAGTCGATCCAGGATAAGCTTTACTTTTTCTATGGCTTGCTGAACTAGGTCTGGCCCATGTAATCCAGATTCTCCAACATCGAACCATCCTATAGGTGACCTACACTTCCGTTTGTAAAGAGCTTCGTATGGAGCCATTTGAATGCTGGAATGGTAGCTATTATTATACGCAAACTCAATAAGCGGCAGATGATCATCCCAGCTACCTTTAAAGTTTATCACACAAGCTCGCAACATATCCTCCAGTGTTTGAATAGTACGCTCAGCCTGTCCGTCTGTCTGGGGATGAAATGTTGTACTAAGACTTACTTGAGTCCCCAATCCATTTTGGAAGGACCTCCAGAAGTTAGCTGTAAATTGAGCTCCTCTATCCGAGATAATAGATACAGGGACACCATGCAGTCGTACTATTTCCTTGATATAAAGTATCACATAATCTTCAGAGGAATATGTAGTTCTAACGAGCAGAAAATGGGTTGACTTTGTGAGCCTATCAACAATCACCCATATAGAATCGAACTTACGCTGGGTACGAGGTAAGCCTACGATGAAGTCCATATTAATTATCTCCTATTTCCAAGTCGGAATCTTCATAGCCTGCAAAAATCCACCGGGTTTTTGATGCTCAATCTTAACTTGCTGACAGTTAGGACACTAAGCAACAAATTCTGCTATATCCTTTTTCATTCCGTCCCACCAATATATTTCCCTGATGTCATGATACATCTTTGTTGCTCCTGGATGGATAGAATAACGAGAATAGTGAGTTTCTCCCATAACCAGCCGACACAACCCTGCAACATTAGGCACACACAATCGCCCTTGATATTTGAGGACTCCATCTTCTGTAATTTCAAATGGTGTCTTCTCCTTCTGAAAAGTGGTGTCCCTATAACAAACTAACACAATATCCTCATATTGGTGTTCCTTTACTTTACTTACTAAAGAGGTTGTTGCCGTATCTTGAATAGTAATTCCAATATCACCTGAATCCAGTAACCGAACTCCAAGACTAGCTAGTTGATGAACCTCACGAGCTATTCCCCTCTTTTTTGGCTGCAAATACGACAGGCTACCCATAGATCTACAGCTTAGGGCGTCAGCTACTACAATCGCCTTCCCCGGATGGTATAAACTTTCAACGTCATGGTCTTTAAGTAGCTCCAACCATCTTCTTAGATGTAGATTCAATTCCTTTTGCTTGAAGATGTACTGGAGGCTCTTATGACCCATATAGATATCAACATGAATGCCATACAAGTAGTGCCTCCACATCTTTAGTGCATGAATCACCGCAGCTAATTCTAAATCGTGGATAGGGTAGTTCTTCTCGTGCTTTCTTAGTTGTCTAGAAGCATAAGCCACAACTTTACCATGCTGCATCAGCACACAACCCAATCGAATGCCTGAAGCATCGCAATAGATAACATAACCATCGGTCCCTTCTGGGAGCGTTAGAACCGGTGCTGAAGTTAACGTGTCCTTTAATGCCTGAAAACCCCGTTCACAAGCATCAGTCCATTGAAACTTTGCTCCCTTCTGAGTCAACTTTGTTAAAGGTGCTGAAAGGGAAGAAAATCCTTCCACAAATCTCCTTTAATAACCCGCCAATCCAAGAAAGCTACGAACCTCTGTCGGGGTTGTGGGACTAGGCCAAGTCATTACTGCCTCAATCTTTTGTGTTTCCACTTGGATGCCTTCACCCGAAATTATATGACCAAGGAAAGTTACAGAGTTCAACAAGAATTCACACTTAGAAATTTTTGCATAAAACTTCCTTTCTTGTAGAACTCTGAGCACAGTATGCAGATGACCAGCATGCTCATCATTTGAACGAGAATATACCAATATATCTCAATAAATATAATTACAAATAGATATAAGAAAGGCCTGAATGCACGGTTCATCAAATCCATGAATATTGCTTGGGCATTTGTCAGACCGAACGACATAACCCGAAACTCAAAGTGCCCATATCTAGTCCTGAATGCTTTCTTCGGAATATCTTCATCCTTAACCCTTACCTGATGATACCCGGACTTTAAGTCTATCTTTGAAAAGCACTTGGCACCTTGAAACTGATCAAATAAGTCGTCAATCCTCGGGAGCGGGTACTTATTCTTGATCGTCACCTTATTCAGTTGCCTATAATCAATACACATTCATAAGGAACCATCTTTCTTCCTTTCAAAAAACACAGGTGCTCCCCATGGTGACGTACTAGGTCTGATAAAACCTTTTTCAAGAAAGTCCTCTAGTTCTTCGTTAAATTATTTCAGCTCTGCGGGGGCCATCCTATAGGGAGGAATAGATATTGGGTGAGTATCTAGTAGTAGGTCAATAGAAAACTCAATTTCTCGCTCTGGCGGGAGACTTGGAAGTCCATTAGGAAAGATATCTGGAAACTCATTTACCAAAGGGATGGACTGAATGGTTGGTGACTCTACTTCCATATCCTGAACCCGAACTAAGTGATAAATACAGCCCTTTCTGATCATCTTCCTTGCCTTGGTATAGGAAATAAATCTGCCTCTCGGTGATGCCGTGTTACCTTTCCCCTCCAAAACAGGATCCCCCATAAATTAAAATCGGACTATCTTTAATCTACAATCAATGTTGGAATGACAAGAAGCCAATCAATCAATACCCGTTATAACATCAAATTCTACCATATCTAACTCGATTAAGTCTGCTACGGTAGGTCGACCATGAACTGTTATTATGAAACCCCTATATACCTCCTTAGATATCACTGAGTCCCCAACAGGTGTAGATACCTCAAAAGGTTTAACCAACTCAGGTTTTATTTCAAGCTTACTAGAAACCAATGGAGTAATGTATGATAAGGTGGAAACTGGATCAATCAGTGCATATAAATCATATGAGGAGACTGATAATATACCTGTAACAACATCAGGTAATGACTCTTGGTCCTGTCATCTTGCCAACGCATAAATGCGGTTCTGAGGGCTGCTCGAGGTAGATGCTCCTCCTCTGCCTCTACCACGACTCATTGGTGCATGGGGATCTTGCCCATGGGGGCGTACTGATGATGACGATCCAGCAACTGATCCCGCTGGCTGAGCTACGCTTGTATCACCTCTCATCGGATATTCCCTCATAACGTGGTTCGGATAACCACAAGTATAACAAACACCTAATCCCATACGACACTATCCGGTATGCTTCTTACCATATTGAGTAAATTGTGGCAAGGGTGGCCTCATTTGGTTTGACTCACCCCTATACTGAGAACCTGAGGCCCTAAAATTCTTACCACGCTCTGAATATGTAGAACGATCAAATATCTTACTGCCAAACTGAGGGGGTGCGCTATCCGAGGGCTCGGATGGATATCTCGAATATTGCTACCTCTGACCACCTCAAAACTCACCACAAGGACCCAAAGACCTCGCTCTCTTATTCTGGGCCCTATCATGCTCACTGTCAGTCCTCTATTTCTGTTTATGTTCCTCTACACCCTGAGCGTATGCCTGCATACGAGAAATATCCATGTCTGGATAAAGTGAAACCGACATACAATCGTTAACCAAGTGAGGCTCTAATCCCATCACGAACCGATGAACTCGATCCTCCATCTTATATACAATAGTGGGAGCATACCTAGCCGACGAATCAAACTGAAGATTATACTCCCGAACACTTATGTTTCCCTGTCGTAGGGTCAAGAACCTATCAACTCTAGCTCGCCTAAGCTCTGGTGGTAGATGATGATGAAGAAAAGCTTCTGTAAACTCCTGCCATACCACTGGAGGGGCATTCTCACCTCTGGACAATTCCCAAGACTCGTACCAATTAACTGCAACATCTCGGAGTCTATAGGAAGCTAGCTCAATTGACTCAGTTGCAGTGGCCTTCATTACCCGTAATGTCCTCTACACTATATCAATAAATACCTGAGGGTCCTCATTCGAGTCTGCTCTAGTGAATATCGGAGGGTCTAAATTAATAAAGTCACGATACCTCGTACTCATGGACCTATCTGCATGACCGATACCTATTTCCTGACGCCGAGCCTGTGCGGCTACTAATTGTGTCAATAACTGAATAACATTTCTCATCTCCTGACCCGGTGTATCCGGCTAATGTGCTGAATGTACAGGGGCGAGCGCTGAAGCTGGTGCCCTTTAGAGCTCTTCTGGAAAAGGTGGAGTGTGTGAAGTATGAGATGGAACCTCACTATGAGATTCTCCCCGAGCCCTACTAACTCGTGGCGCTCGACTAGTAGTCTCACCAACCACAAACATTCCCTTCTGGGCGGCCGTACTCTTTGAGGGCATTGCTGAAAATATAATGTATTGTTATGAACATGAATTCTTGTATTGCACGATCTGAGATAAAAAGAGAGGATAACATCCTATATGTCCTGTAGCCTCGTATTTATAAGTGTGGTGCACAACACACCCATAAATAAGACTCTACTAGACACGATCTGTAGACAACCCTATGAAAGAACTGGTGACTCGTACCAATTAAATGCAACATCTCGGAGTCTATAGGAATCTATCTCAACTGACTCAGTCGTAGTGGCCTTCATTACCCGTAATGTCTCTCCGCTCTATAAATAAATACCTGAGGGTCCTCATTCGAGTCTGCTCCAGTGAATACCGGAGGGTCTAAATTAATAAAGTCACGAACCCTCGCACTCACGGACCTATCTGCATGACCAATACCTATTTCCTGATGCCGAGCCTGTGCGGCTACTAATTGGGTCAATAACTAAATAGCATCTCTCATCTCCTGACCTGGCGCATCCGGTTGAGGTGTTGAATGTACAGGGGCGGGTGTTGAAGCTGGTGCCCTTCGGATCTCTTCTGGAAAAGGTGGGGTGTGTGAATTCTGAGATGGAACCTCACCATGAGATTCTCCCCGAGCCCTGGTAACTCATGGCGCTCAACTAGTAGTCTCACCAGCCACGAACTTTCCCTTCTGGGCGGTCGTACTCTTTGGGGGCATTGTTGACAATATAACGTATCGTTAGGAACATGAATTCTTGTATTGCACGATCTGAGATAAAAAAAGAGGATAACATCCTATATGTCCTATAGCCTCCTGTTTATAAGTGTGGTGCACGACACACCCATAAACAAGACTCTACTAGACATGGTCTGTAGAAAACCATAGGAAAGAACTGCTCTGATACCACTCCTGTCACAACCCAAACCGATGGGCCGCGACGGGTGCCTGAGTCCTACCTGTCAAGCACCCCTAAACATGCGTCTAAAATATGAACCTGAATAATATCTGCTGAATTACGAGAACATTATACATAAAGAAAATCTGCACAAAAAGGCATATATACATTTACGTACAACATACGTAGGACGAGTCGACAAGGCTGCTATAGATAACTATATGTCTCAAAACTGGAAGTCGGCAAGGCCACATACTATCCAACTAGACATACTGTCTACAGACCTC
>ML333573.1:0-20388 GCA_005239505.1 Nicotiana paniculata
CTTGTGGGAATTGAAGTCAACTAATGATTGGCGGCATGCATATATATCGCATGTATAAAAACAGGAACAGCTTTTAATTAGTCCCTGTGGGAAAACAGTATTCATAAATTAATTAAGTCCAGCTTCAGCTTTAATTTGCATTCGTGGAGTGTCCTTTTCATTATTCTAGGGAAAATGTTGTGATATACCCATCTACTTTGATAAATTGTACCTTCCTCTCCCTTGTTATACTATCAGGTCATTTAAAGGCTTATCATTAGGAAAGTGGCTGAAATTATCCTTATCTTTATCCTCTGTCTAACCAAGCAATTAAAATATGCCACCTCGAAAGCCTTAAATTCTAGGGTTCAATTGAAGAGTGAAAATTTCTGCTCATCTATTCTCGTCCGTCCTCGAATGTAAAATGTCTCAAGGAAGCTCTTCATCTCACGTTATGTCTCATTGTGGTATGATAGCCAGCCACTTAACTTCTACAACTAATTCTTATCCTTGAAGGAAGTTTTATAAATGCTCAAAGCCTAAGGTTAGTTGTTTTGGTTGTAAAGTTTGCTTTTTTTTTTATGCATATGTCTCAGGCTTTTCAATTGTATAGTTTATAAGTTTTTTAGCCTTAATGTAATTTAATGTTATTAACAGATTTATTCATGTCGGTTTATCGAGTGGGAAGATAAAGTTTTCCAAGATTCACCTATGAAAGCAATTAGAGAATTGGGGTCGTCAGTGGATGTTGTTAAGTTGGACATGGAGAAATTGAAGTAAGATGTAGCTACCATGGAGGTTAAAAATCATTTTCAAGTGGTTAAATTTTCAACATCGTAAGAGAAAGTATCAAAGATGTGGATCATTCTTCTGATTTCATTGGCACTTTTTTTGCTTCAATGAAGAAATGAATGGCTTAGGAGATGTGTTCATTGTAATGTTAGCTCTAGTTAGGTGTTAACTTGTAGGTGTCTAACTTGAGGGCGTCAATGTTAGGTTGCATTGCTGCTTTATATTGTTAAATCATACAATAATGTATATCCCTTATATTTTACTGGTTGTTTACGTATACAACTTTGTTACAATGTTAATTCGTTGATGAGATTTTCAAATAGAACTTGTATAGTATAATTCAACATCATTCCTGAATGGACAATGAATTAGATAGATGGACAAAGAAGTAGATAGCTGGACAATATCAATTGACATTAAAATTCAGCAACATAAACAACACTTACATAACTTCAGTCATCACTAAAATAATTCAACACCATTAAGTTAAAAGGACACAAAAGGGATGTCATTTTATTACCCGAAAAAATGATACCACCCAAGTAAAAAAATGACATTTACATTCAAACGTTAAAGGACCTAACACTTAAGTTAAAGTACTGTCACATGCAGTAATTACATCGTAAAAGACACCAAAAATTGCCACATGTTCAGAACAAGGCTAGTTTTGTGAATTGCTATATTCCTTTCTTGACTTCAATGTGGCTAGTCGTTGTCTTTCTAGTTAGTTCCTTTTATGACAGTTTTTTCTCTCTATGTAAGATTTTTGGGTGAGTAAGAAGTCGTGTTGGCAAACTCAGACCGCTGGCATCACCAATAAAGTTAAGAGTCCTTGCTCCCATTGTTGTGCCTAGTTGTTCCCTCCTTTAGAGTCTAATATTTTCCTCTAACACACGCCTTGGCAATATAGGTGGGTATGGATTGTCTATTTCTGGATAGTCAAAATCTTCTGATGCATTACTGATGGATTGCTTCCTAGACAGAGGTGGTGTTGGCATAAACATGTAATGAGGTCCAGAATTGCTGCTGGCTTGACTGGGTTGTGGTCCTATTAGTTGTAGCTCCTCTTCTAACGACATCAACGCAACATCTGGAGATCTGGCCATGGTTTCCTCAACATCTTCATCAACCAATGTCCTTGGCCTCTTTCATGTTGTCTCAATATATTCATCACCTTAACTCTTATGTCCTCAAGCATTTTAATAATTGGGTTGTTCCTAGTATCCAGTATTCCTGAGTTGAACGATTCTGTTAAGTTATTGTCCACTTGTTGATTCTTTCATACTGTGTCAAAATATGCTCTACACTATGATTGTGGACGATACCTAAAAAAGTCTTCAGCAGCTTCATTATCAATTTTCCCCAAGTTTTTCAATTGGTCCTTGAAGTTTTCTTAATAGCTACTCCATGCACACCACCACATGTACTTTTTCTTCAAATCCCCATTACCCCATCTTCTACACCAGTTAGCCTCTATGTGCCTCATATTGTGGTGTGCATCAGGAACTACTACCTGAACTGCCTCAATCAAGCCCTACATATAAGAATGCAGAAAATTAAACATTTAAAATAGAAAGGAAGCTGTCAATAATTTTAAAAGGATAACATTGAAGTGAAATAGTACAAGTACCTTCTGCATGTCTGACACAAATGTATATCCTCCCCCCAGCTTTAGGTCTGATGAATTGTTCAACAATGTCAAGAACTAGGTCCAGGTGACCTTGTTTCTTTATCTCCAACAGCCCAAGAAATATGATAAAGATGATTCTATGAATCTAGAGCAACAACAAGTAAGTGTTGACCTTTGGCCTTTCCTTTCAAGAAAGTTCCATCCAAGCCAATAAAGGGTCTCAAACCCACTTTTAAACCCAAATTTTAGAGCATGAAACATATACACATCCTAGAAAATATTCTATTTCCTTCAGCAAGTGCATCATTTGATAAGGTAATTATTACATCACTCCCTGGGTTACTCAGCTTCAATTCCTTACATATGCCTCTATCTTATTATACTCATTAGTAAAACAACCAGCAAGGGATTCAAGTATCATTATCTTGGAACTCTTACACTTCGCATGGCTAACATTGATGTTGAAGGTATTTTTTAAGGACACTCTCATCTCCTTAACTTTGATCATAGGAATTTCCTGCAGCTTGTTCTTAAAATATTTTACTATAGTATTAAAATCTATCCTAGGGTTGTCATATACAGGGTTACACTTATGTTTTGACTTAATAGTTTTAATCTAAACCACACCACCATTCTTATCCTCATAAATGTGACACACAAAGGGGCAGCCAACCTCACACCTGTACCTCGGTCTTTTGGTGTCACTCTTGAGTTGTTTTAAACCATAACAATTTGCTAAGTAATGCAAATTTATAGATTTTCTAGCCTTAGGTATATCTTTGAATGTCATAACTTTATACAGTTCTTTGTAATCAATCAACTTATCAAAAATCTTCCTCTATTTTTTTGTAGTGCAAGTACATCTAAATCTTCACAGTCATAATCTGAAAAAATAGTATAATCTTTACTCTCATTTGAAGTACAATCAGTTGCAACCTCATAATCTACTGTTTGTGATTCATTAAGGTTAACAATATTATGAACATTAACCACATCTCATTATTCTCTACAGCAAATACATTAATTATATTGAAACGGTAAAAAACCATATTTTGCAAAGTCCTAATACCCTGAAATTTAAACACTGGAAAGATTAGTTCATCAACAAACAGAAGATGATATTTTTTTTATTTTTTTATTTTTTGTTTTATTAAAACCATCCAGCCAGGTTCACCTCTCGTGGTGGAGGAGGATTTAGCATTGGCCCCTGCCATGCCAACTAAAATCCCAAAAGTTAATACAACAAAAGGGCGACATAATACCTCACCTCCGATAATACTAGTTAGCCTCACTATAAAAGTAAAATGCTTGGATTGGACACAGTCAATCAATAGTCAAGAGAATAAACCATATATCAGAGTTTCTATTATCTAAAGAAGCTATAGTGTTATAACAATAACTGTTATCGAGATTGTGGCTGCTCAATGACGCCTTCATTTGGATTAGGGAAGCTAAGTGTACCAGGATCAGCTTGTTGAGTCCTGGATAGAAGTATGGAGCTAACATTATAGTGGTTCATAAAATCAACCTCTGTGCTTGGCTGCTCTTTTTCTAAAATTAGGGAGATTAAGCTTATCCATTCTGAGAGTGTCTCAGGCATCATTAGGCAATTGACTTTCCGGAACATATAGGACATGTTGCTGAGGTTGGTAGCATGCTTGTCTAAGGCATTTGGCACCATATTCCCTTCTCTAAAACCGTGAGAGGTTTGTATGTTGTGACCTCTTACCATTCTTTTGATCTTTTTAACATTGTAAAGATTCCAGAGGGAGTTAATCTTTCCCTGAATCATCTAAACTATCAGTAGGGAATCTAATTTATGGTTAAAATTGGAGATGTTGGAAAGCATATGGCATTTGCAAAAAACAATCCCTTCCATGTCCACCACTTGTTGAGGTATTTCATGCATACGTGTAGTACTCTCTGACTTGGTTTTCGAATCGTACGAGATTCATAGTTTTTTGGAGGAGAACTCATGGAAACTTGCTACTTTACACATACTACGCGTGGTTTTCTCATTACAGTACGCTCTTTTACCAAATTGTCTTGTGCAAAACTTCAGATGATTTTCCAACTTGGAAATAACAGTGCTAAAGGTTAAAAATCAAGAAGCGCAATAGAGTTAAAAAAAAGATGAACTAAAGCGAGACCTCGATTTGAATTACATTGTTAATTCTTCACGAGCTGATGAGATCCTTACAGAAAGATAGATGTACAACGTTAAGTTAATTTAAGATCATCAATTTATACAATTCTTTAATTTATTTTTCATAAAATATTATTATACATGGAGTAAAAGGTATGTTATTCCAAGCGGTTTTTTCCTAATTGTCACGACCTAAAACCATCAACCAATCATGATAGTGCCTAATGCACTTGCTAAGCAAGCCGAACATAACCAAATAATGGCATCAATATATAACAATCCCCCCTCCCCCTCCCCCGAACTGGTAACACTGAGTCATGAACTTTAAAATAAATATATAAGCCTGGAATACAAAATGAAAATATTGTCTCAATGATAACCAACAACACTAAAATGAAAAGAGACGCCAAAGACTGCGGTCTAAATGCATGTCTACCTCGTCTCTTTGCAACTGTCAGCAACGAATCACAGCGACTTACGACTCGGTCCAACACCTGGATCCACACAATTAAGTGCATAGTGGAGTATGAGTATAACCGACCCCATGACTCAGCAAGTATCATAACTAAACTCGACGAGGTAATATAGGCAAGAATGATCAATGATACTCGCTAATAACTTGTTCAATTCATAATTCTCACAAGTACACAACAATAATATTATCAAGTCATAAATAAAAATATTATCAAGTCATAATCTCGGGGACATGGTCTTATGATTTGGGATCAATCGAGATGAGTGTTGATTGAGGTTCTTTATGTGTTTGAAAAGAGCTATTACTTCGAAGTCAAGTCAAGAGTAAATCAAAAGAAGTTGAGTCAGTTAGTAGTGGTTTGGATCATCATGGTTGAGGAAATGATCAGTTCCTTCGGTGTGGTAAGGCTATACATGTATTTTGTGGCTATACTTGTGGGCTTGGAAGTCTCCGTAATTTTATTCATTAAGAGCTATTTGATTTTAATGGTTTTGTTATGTGTACATGGTTCCCAAAAGAG
This sequence comes from Nicotiana paniculata, assembly GCA_005239505.1. NCBI lineage: Eukaryota > Viridiplantae > Streptophyta > Magnoliopsida > Solanales > Solanaceae > Nicotiana > Nicotiana paniculata. The sequence goes on from ML333573.1 coordinate 5,543, forward strand.
TTATGGTGGTTTAGGCCACACTTGAGGTGGTGTTCTATGCGGTTATGTGAAGTTGGTCGCGTGTTGCGATTTTCCTCCCAAAATGACTTAAGTGAAGGGTTTCTAGCTGATGAAGTATTTATTTTATTGGTGGTTTAGGATTTATGACAAGATTATTGTACCCTTGCATAATAACATGATAGATGAGTTAGTGGTGTGGAATTGGAGTTGAAGGATCAGATTTACGATCCTGTTTGACAGGGATGTCACGACCTTGGAGAAGCGGGGAAATATTTCAGATGTTCAGAATTTGCTGGCGCTATTTTAGTGTTTCCTAAGAATAGTGTTCAATGGAAGAGGTATCGTGTATTGAATTGCGGATTCTTGTTTTGCATTACAGAAATAGTATTGTTTGTAGCCATGGATGTGCAGATTTTGCTATATGGTGTGGAATGTTGTGGAAGTATCTCCCACGGGATGATCGTGTAAGTGTGACATGTCAGTCATTTAAGTAGCATAGATTGAACTTAGGTATGGAGATTCTGGTACTATAGCTGATTGGAGAGTTTATGTCTGAGAGACATTTTATTCCTTTAGTTACAAACTATGGAAGTTTTTCCTGTTTGGACGGTAGATTGTATGTGTCATAAATTGGGCCATTGTGGATCTTTGGAAGGTTATTGACCCATTTTGGGATGATTGGAATTGGCTTGAGGTCCGTTGGTAGACCTAATGTGAATGTTTATTTTATGCTAGATTAGATATGGTTATTTGACATTGTATTGCTTATGGATAGGTCTTCGGTCGTGGTGGATGTTATTCCTGCCTTCATCTATTTAGCTGTTGATATTTTATGCCATGTGGGTTGTGAGAAAGCTTGATTATTAACATGCTTGATATGATCCTGTGTAGCTTGTGGTGTTATATGAGCAAGATGGCTCTCAAGATGCATGTTGTTTATTGCACCTCAATCGTGTTTGGCATTTTTTAGCGCATGGGGATATCTATCTTCCCAGGATTATGTTCATGCACTTGGCATGCTTGTGGTTGATTGACGTATGTTTAGAAGATATGAGCATTTTGTCTTGATGTCTATTCCCTTACTGATTATCATGTGTGGATCGGGTGGCATGCCGCCATGGGTATGATATTTGGATTGGATTGCACACTGCAACGACATCATGTGTGGATCCGATTGCACGCCACAAAATTGAGATGTTGAGTACGGTCCCTTATACGTATTGTGTTTGTTTTATTTCTTATCTTTGAGATAGGTTCATAGCATTTGTCTTGTTGATTTGGATGTTATACGGACTGGATAGTTCTTTACCCGGCTTCGTTTTTCTTTATTAGTTATATTTGTGTTATGGATTTTTGGAACATTGATGGTGTCGTATGAGATTTTAAACGGTGTTTGAGGTGTCTTGTTGCCCGAGTAGCTTTTACTATGTAAGTGTAACGATCCGACCAGTCGTTTTGAGATCTAGCATCTCATTCGGTTGTTTAAGGTCCGGGTAGCTTTGTATTGTGTATTATGACTTGCGTGAGTGGTCGGTTTCGGTTTTCAGGCGATTCAGGATGTATTTGGAAGAATGATTCTTGTTTTAGAAACTTAAGTGGTAAGAGTTGAGCGAAGTTTGACTTTTTTGTAAACGACTCCGGAATGGTGTTTCGATGATTCCAATAGGTTCGTATGATGATTTTGGACTTGGGTGTTCATCTGGATTTGGATTTGTAGATCCGTAGGTTGCTTTGATATTTTTTGGCGAAAGTAGGAAAGTTGAATGTTTGGAAGGTTGAGAGGTTTGATCGGGAGTTGAATTTATAGATATCGGGATCAGACTATAATTTCGGGAGTTAATATGTTTTTTTTTATCATTTGGAACTTGCATGCAAAATTTGAGTTCACTAGGAATTGGTTTGATATGTTTCAGCATTAGTTTTAGAAGTTTGATGCTCATTAGTGAATTAAGTTTGAATCGATGTGTGGTTCGTAGTTTTAGTGTTGTTTGATGTGATTTGAGGCTTCAAGCGAATGAAAATTGTGTTTAGAAATTGGTTAGTGTGCTTGGACGGGGTTTTGGGGCCCTGAGGTGTGTTTCAGATGGGTTACAACCTATTTTCTCATGTTTAGAACTGCTGGTTCTGATAATTAGTTTTCTTCATTGCGATCGCGAATAAGGGACTGCTTTCGCGTAGTGTAGTCTGGCATCGGGCATTTTCTACATCCCGTTCACGATGATGACCATGCGTTCGTGAAGCTTAGAAGACTTTAGCCATCATGATTGCGTGCTAGGTTATGCGGTCACATATGAGGATAGCTGGAAGGGGCATCGGGAGATTTGTTTTCTGCGTTCGCGTGGGAGACATCACATTCGTGTGTGTTGTTGGAGATTGTGAGCCGCGTTCGCGACTGAATTTACCCCTTCGTGAAAGAGTAATATTGGAAGCCTTCATTTTCGTTCTTCACGATCGTGTAGAAGGTCCCATTATCGCCAAGAGAATGCTTGGGTAGAATATAAAAGTACTCTATTTCGAGGGTTATGTTATTTTCTCACATTTTTAATTAGAGAGCTCGGATTTGGGAGATTTTGCAGGGGATTTTCACGATTTGGATTTGGTAAGTATTCTTGGAATTTTATTAAGTTTCACGATTCTATTTTTGTTTTAAACATTTAATTAATGATTTCAATTTGAAAAATTAGACATTTTTTGTAAAAACTTTCTAAAACATAAAATGATGATTTGAAAGCCAATTTGAGGTCGGAATTGGATGATTTCTGTATGATTTGACTCGTATCGGAATGGGTGTTCATATTTTGTAAGTTTTTTGGGATATCAAGGTGCGGTCCCGGCGTTGACTTTTTGTGTAGACTTTTTTTATTTTCATTAAAGATCGAACCTTTATTCTCCATTATTGTTTTATATGGCTTTTATTTATGATATTAATTATTTTAAGCAGATTCGAGCCGTCCGGAGGTTGTGTCACATGGGGAGGTCTATTTAGATTGTTGATTTAGCTTCGGATGGGTTTCAGACCATTTCTCCATGTTTTGGCATTGCTGATTTCAAAAGTCAAATTTCTTTCTTCGTGGTCACGAGAAAGCAGTCACGATCGCGTAGGGTATATTTGTCAGAAAGGGTGGTTGTTAATCGTGTACGCGAAGCTTTTTGTGGAAGTGGTCAACACGGTCATGTGAGGGTTGACGTGTGCGCATAGAAGGGGGGTCCAGCTAGGAGGTCAGGATTTTTGCTTCCGCGATCGCGAGAGGATGGACGTGTTCGCGTAGGCTTGGAGGTGGAGAGCATCACGTTCGCGACCTGGATGTAGCATTCGCAGAGGAACTTTTCTAAGCAGTGATTGGTTGCGCTCCGTGATTGCGAAGTTGGACCAACGATCGTGAAGGGTATGCCTGGTAGTCTATTTAACATCTCATTTCGAGGATTTTGGTTATCATATCACATTAGAGTTAGAGAGTTCGGATCATTTTGAGGTCGTATTTGGATGAAACACATATATTTAGACTCGTATCAGAATGGGTGTCCGAAATTTGTGTGTTTGGTCAGGTTCCAAGTTGCGAGCCCGGGGTTTTACTTTTTGGGTTGACTTTTTGATTTTGGTTAAAGACCTTAGCTTTATCATTTGGAATCAATTCCTATGGTTTTTATTAATGATATTAAGATATATTGTCTAGATTTGGATAGTCCGTGGGTTGAATCACGCGGGAAAGGCTTCTTAGAGTACACAGGAGAGCAATTACAGATCATAGGTAAGTAGAGGCCTTCACATACTTTAGCATAACAAACTTTATTCAAACTCGACTAGAAGTTTAGGCATTTTAGCACATATTCCATATCTTTAACACATCCTCAAATGACGAGATAGCATAATGGGAAGACTGAAATACATATTGCACATATATTCTTGCAACACAAACACATTTGGAATAGCAATTTCTACATCAATGAAGTTTGGAACTTACACCAATTGCATAGATACCAAGAGGGTTCAATTTCTAAGAAAAGGGGGTTTTAGCCGTCGTACCTGAAATTCGCCTCTTAATAATACTAAGGCGTCCACCGCACTATACAACTTCAATCTACAACAATGCAACACATTTATAACTATATTAGTAAGATTTCTATACTTCAAGTTATTTAGACTTTTTATCAAAAATCTACTGTGCATATCTCTCTACAATCTCCTCAAATGGAATTTCTTCACCTAACAACCACATTTCATACCAATGAGTCACCTTACCGTCGTCTCTAAGCCATCCACAACTTCCATTAGCACATGCATGCCCAACAGTTCACACTCAAACCATCAATCTCCTTAATTAACCCATTTCACAATCTCTACAAAACTCACACAACCTAGGTTAGGCACTTATGGATTCTAATCACCATCCCATAAGTCCTAACATATATTTCATACATAAATAATCATCACAAAGTAGTTAGAGATGGTAGACATACCTCTTGTTGTAAGACTTTAGAGAATCCCCACTTGTAGTGTTGTTGACCAATTTGGGAATTTGAATAGATATCTATGGATATTCAAGATTAATCCTTGTTAATATAAGTGTTTAGGAGTAATAATCAACTAAAAATACTCCAAAAAATTACCTTGCTTCATGGGTGGGAAGTATGGGACGGTTTCCCCTTGATAGAGAAAGTCCTAGCTCAAAAAAATGACTTAGACACTCTCCCTACCAGGCCTTGGGGTATTTATATGTCTCCTACGTAAGCCTTTGTGCACCTGGGCAAGTGGCCACGCATCTGGCCGCGCACACAATCCAGAAACTCCCAAATATGCGTGGCCGTGCATATGACATAGGTACGATAAATGGGGAACGGTTTGATGCGTTGGAAACTAGACTCAAAGGGATTTAATTTTTTAGGTACATCACCTCATTATTCTTTATATTTTGAGAGAAACATGCATTTGAAGTCGGACCTTGTGCGAATTTTTCGTGAAACTTTAGCCCATTGCATAGTACCCAACATGACTTAGTCTTAGGAATCTCCTTAGGCCCTCAACACTATCCAATACAACTCGTAAACGTATTATCACGATCAGCTAAGTTTTTACAGTCCATAACCCCTCGTGGAAAGCAAGATGACACTTAAGCGACTTGTGAGTGTGCTTGTGGTTTCGGACTAATAGGGAATTGTTTTTGAGGGGCCTCACACCACATGTGCAGATAGACCTAGTGACATCCCTCCCCCGTAGAGTGTACATTCTAGTGGATTGGTTGTCGTACTCCACTTCTCTAAAGCAGCTATTTAAAAGTCGATAGGTACTGGAGTGTATCTCCTAATTATTTTGTATACGGTGGAGCCCTATCCCGACTATATGTGCCGTGATACTCTTAGAGGCGTGTAGACTCGTGTTCAGATGTAAGTAAATATTATTAGAAATATCAATGGATGTACATTTTCGCACATATTCAAGGTTAAGTGCCATAGTAAAGGATGAACATTTACTAATCCTAGTTTCATACTGAGAGGCTTGATTTGCCCAAGTTCATGCTGAGAGATTTAAGTACGTACGTTGGTTTGCACGGACCTACGGGTTTTGTGTGTTGGTAGTACTTTCCAAGGTTGGAGAGTGACATTATGCGTAACAGAAACTGTTATAATTTCTACCAAGATTAGTTGCCCGAAGTCCATTTCGTCTTCTGTAACTGAAATTTTATTTTTACGAACAAAATGCCTCAACGTTTTCGTCTTTTTGTAGAATCTCATGGGAAAACTGCCGATGGACTTCCTTATATCACGTTTGCATATAATAATGTATTTAGCACACACACTTTTGTTATATTGATTCTAATATTTTTGATGGACTTCTATTACTGCTTGAATCTGGAACTTAGTTAACATGTGACTTAGTTTTGTTCTATAAGCTTTTTACCCGAATCATTTTGGTAATTCTTTGATATGGATGGTGTGGTGAAACGTGAAAGAGTATCAAAAATTACTTCAATAATATGCTAGAAACTATGCTTTTTTCTATATAAATTAACTGAATGTAATTCGGTCTTCATTTGCATTCCATATTGTGGGTCTATTGGAATCAAGAGGGGATGCTTAATCACGACTAGCTTTACATTATTTTCTTCCATTTTTAAATCAAATCCATTTTGGTCAGCAGGATGTATACATCTTACAAGCTTGTGGGAATTGAAGTCAACTAATGATTGGCGGCATGCATATATATCGCATGTATAAAAACATGAACAGCTTTTAATTAGTCCCACTGGGAAAACAATATTCATAAATTAATTAAGTCCAGCTTCAGCTTTAATTTGCATTCGTGGAGTGTCCTTTTCAGTATTTCTAGGGAAAATGTTGTGATATACCCATCTACTTTGATAAATTGTATCTTCCTCTCCCTTGTTATACTATCAGGCCATTTAAAGGCTTATCGTTAGGAAAGTGGCTGAAATTATCCTTATCTTTATCCTCTGTCTAACCAAGCAATTAAAATATGCCACCTCGAAAGCCGTAAATTCTGGGGTTCAATTGAAGAGTGAAAATTTCTGCTCGTCTACTCTCGTCCGTCCTCGAATGTAAAATATCTCAAGGAAGCTCTTCATCTCACGTTATGTGTCATTGTGGTATGATAGCCAGCCACTTAACTTCCACAGCTAATTCTAATCCTTGAAGGAAGTTTTATAAATGCTCAAAGCATAAGGTTAGTTGTTTTGGTTGTAAGGTTTTCTTTTTTCTTTTTTGCATATGTCTCGGGCTTTTCAATTGTATAGTTTATAAGTTTTTTAGCCTTAATGTAATTTAATGTTATTAACAGATTTATTCATGTCGGTTTATCGAGTGGGAAGATAAAGTTTTCCAAGATTCACCTATGAAAGCAATTAGAGAATTGAGGTTGTCAGTGGATGTTGTTAAGTTGGACANAGTATATCCGTTATATTTTACTGGTTGTTTAAGTATACAAGTTTGTTACAATGTTAATTTGTTGATACAGTTGTGATTTTCAAATAGAACTTGTATAGTATAATTCAACATCATTCATGAATGGAAAATGAATTAGATAGATGGACAATGAAATAGATAGCTGGACAATATCAATTGACATTAAAATTCAGCAACATAAACAACACTTACATAACTTCAGTCATCAATAGAATAATTCAACACCACTGAGTTAAAAGGACCCAAAAGGGATGTCATTTTATTACCCGAAAAAATGATACCACTTAAGTAACAAAATGACATCTACATTCAATAGTTAAAGGACCTAACACTTAAGTTAAAGTACTGTCACATGCAGTAATTACATCGTAAAAGACACCAAAAATTGCCACATGTTCAGAACATGGCTAGTTTTGTGAATTTCTATATTCCTTTCTTGACTTCAATGTGGCTAGTCGTTGTCTTTCTAGTTAGTTCCTTTTATGGCAGTTTTTTCTCTCCATGTAAGATTTTTGGGTGAGTAAGAAGTCCTGTTGGCAAACTCAGACCGCTGGCATCACCAATAAAGTTAAGAGTCCTTGCTCCCGTTGTTGTGCCTTGTTGTTCCCTCCTTTGGAGTCTAATATTTTCCTCTAACACACGCCTTGGCAATATAGGTGGGTATGGATTGTCTATTTCTGGATAGTCAAAATCTTCTGATGCATTGCTGATGGATTGCTTCCTAGACAAAGGTGGTGTAGGCATAAACATGTAATGAGGTCCAGAATTGCTGCTGGCTTGACTGGGTTGTGGTACTATTAGTTGTAGCTCCTCTTCTAAGGACATCAATGAAACACCTGGAGCTCTGGCCATGGTTTCCTCAACATCTTCATCAACCAGTGTCCTTGGCCGCTTTCATGTTGTCACAATATATTCATCACCTTAACTCTTATGTCCTCAAGAATTTTAATAATTGGGTTGTTCCTGGTATCCAGTATTCCTGAGTTGAACGATTCTGTTAAGTTATTGTCCACTTGTTGATTCTTGCATACTGTGTCAAAGTATGCTCTACACTATGATTGTGGACGATACCTAAAAAACTATTCAGCAGCTTCATTATCAATTTCCCCAAGTTTTTCAATTGGTCCTTGAAGTCTTCTTCATAGCTACTCCATGCACACCACCACATGTACTTTTTCTTCAAATCCCCATTACCCCATCTTCTACACCAGTTAGCCTCTATGTGCCTCATACTGTAGTGTGCATCAGGAACTACTACCTGAACTGCCTCAATCAAGCCCTACATATAAGAATGCAGAAAATTAAACATTTAAAATAGAAAGGAAGCTGTCAATAATTTTAAAAGGATAACACTGAAGTGAAACAGTACCAGTACCTTCTGCATGTCTGACACAAATGTATATCCTCCCACTTTAGGTCTAATGAATTGTTCAACAATGTCAAGAACTAGGTCCAGGTGACCTTTGTTTCTTTATCCCCAACAGCCCAAGCAATATGATAAAGATGATCCTATGAATCTAGAGCAACAACAACTAAGTGTTGACCTTTGGCCTTTCCTTTCAAGAAAGTTCCATCCAAGCCAATAAAAGGGTCTCAAACCCACTTTAAACCCAAATTGTAGAGCATGGAAACATATATACATCCTAGAAAATCTTCTATTTCCTTCAGCAAGTGCATCATTTGATAAGGTAATTATTACATCACTCCCTGGGTTACTCAGCTTCAATTCCTTACATATACCTCTATCTTATTATACTCATCAGTAAAAATACCAGCAAGGGATTCAAGTATAATTATCTTGGACCTCTTACACTTCGCATGGCTAACATTGATGTTGAAGTTATTTTTTAAGGACACTCTCATCTCCTTAACTTTGATCATAGGAATTTTCTGCAGCTTGTTCTTAAAATATTCTACTATAGTATTAAAATCTATCCTAGGGTTGTCACATACAGGGTTACACTTATGTTTTGACTTAAGAGTTTTAATCTTAACCCCACCACCATTCTTATCCTCATAAATTAGACACACAAAGGGGCAGCCAACCTCACACCTGTACCTCAGTCTTTTGGTGTCACTCTTGAGTTGTTTTAAACCATAACAATTTGCTAAGTAATACAAATTTATAACTTTTCTAGCCTTAGGTATATCTTTGAATGTCATAACTTTATACAGTTCTTTGTAATCAATCAACTTATCAAAAATCTTCCTCTGTTTTTTTGTAGTGCAAGTACATTTAAATCTTTACAGTCATAATCTGAAAAAATAGTATAATCTTTACTCTCATTTGAAGTACAATCAGTTGCAACCTCACAATCTACTGTTTGTGATTCATTAAGGTTAAAAATATTATGAACATTAACAACATTTCATTATCCTCTACAGAAAATACATTAATTATATTGAAACGGTAAAAAACCATATTTTGCAAAGTCCTAATACCCTGAAATTTAAACACTGGAAAGATTAGTTCATCAACAAACAGAAGATGATATTTTTTTTATTTTTTTATTTTTAGTTTTATTAAAACCATCCAGCCATGCTCACCTCTCGTGGTGGAGGAGGATTTAGCATTGGCCCCTACCATGCCAACTAAAATCCCAAAAGTTAATACAACAACAGGGGGACATATTACCTCACCTCCGATAATACTAGTTAGCCTAAGTAGAAAAGTAAAATGCTTGGATTTGACACAGTCAATCAATACTCAAGAGAATAAACCATATATCAGAGTTGCTATTAGCTAAAGAAGCTATAGTGTTATAACTGTAACTGTCATCGAGATTGTGGCTGCTGAATGACGCCTTCATTTGGATTAGTGAAGCTAAGTGTACCAGGATCAGCTTGTTGAGTCCTGGATAGAAGTATGGAGCTAACATTATAGTGGTTCATAAAATCAACCTCTGTGCGTGGCTGCTCTTATTCTAAATGAAGGGAGATTAAGCTTATCCATTCTGAGAGTGTCTCAGGCATCATTAGGCAATTGACTTTCCTGAACATATAGGACCTGTTGGCTAAGGTTGGTAGCATGTTTGTCTAAGGCATTTGCCACCATATACCCTTCTCTAAAACAGTGAGAGGTTTGTAGGTTTTGACTTCTTACCGTTCTCTTAATCTTTTTAACATTGTAAAGATTCCAGGGAGAGTTAATCTTTCCCTGAATCATCTAAATATCAGTAAGGAATCTAATTTACAGCTAAAATTGGAGATGTTGTTCGTACAACACCATTCTACACCAAAAAGAGCAAATTTTCAGACTTATCCACCAAGGGATTCGTGGAATATACCTCAAAAAAATTGTTAGTTGGGAATTGAAGGGGTTTGGCGAAGGCCATAACCATGTCTCCATTTCTTCTCCTGACAATTCCACCTGCCCCAGCTTTAGCCATGTTAATAATGCTGCTGCCATCTGTGTTGAGGATGAGAGAGTTATCCGGGGAGCTATTCCTCTATACCATTCTACTAGTGAGCCTTGGCTTGTAATTGAGTGCTAAATTACGCACTTTGTTCCAATCCCAAAAGCTATCCATGTTGCTGAATTTCCGCCCAATGATGATTTTGATTTGAAAAATTATATGCTGCTTACACCCTTGTAATTGGTATAGACCGCTGACCATACCGTCTAGCACATCTGGCTTTCCATATCTCCTAACATACTATGCTGGGAGTAATCTTTAGTATCATTTTGTGTACAACATTATTAGTTTTCCTGTTCCACCAGGTGTTAAGGACTTGCCGAATATTTTGATCATTGTGAGTAATTCCCAAGGGAGAAGCAATATTACTCCATATTCTGTTGGCGGTTCAATAGTAGCAAAAACATGATCAAAATTTTCTTCCTTTTCTTGGGTAGTTTTCACATAAGAAATTTTTTTTTTAAAAGGAAGTCACTTGGTCCAAATTTTATTGAACAGTGTAGTGGTGCTCCTCCTTTGTTTGGGTGCTTGAAAGGCTGATGCACATGAGAACTTTCCATTTGGGTTAAGATATACCATATTGCTTTATCTTTGTTAGGGATGATATTTCTGTCAATGTTGATGATTTCAGTTACTAAGTTAAAAATAAAAGAAGAGATGAAAAAATTGATTCGAGGAATGACGTGGAAAGATGCTATCTCGGGAGTAGATGTCAACTAATTATTTTACAGAGAGTGATTGGATGTGTCCTAAAGATTGGATGCATATTTAACAAAGAGTTGTATCATGTAGAAAAGACACATTAAATTATGAATCGCTCGAAAAATGTATTTCGGACTTCACGCTAATGGCCCTTAGTTTGAACTTCCATAGCGAAACTTTAGGCTTATCACATTCAGATTTCAGGCCATCGGCTTGAAGTTTGAACTCAATATATATTTCAAACCTTAGGCTTATCAATTATTGTAATTCGAAGAAGATAAAAAAGATGTATAAATATGAATTCAAAAATAAATTAGCTGCCGAAGTGAAGCATGCTGCATGATTGCATAGTTATAAATAGAGAATGTAAAAAGCAATTTGTCCCTCGTACCACAAGGAAAAAAAATAAATCATTAAAACATACGAGGTTTACCACTCAATTAGTACTCTATCATCATTTATTAATAGCAGGGATAATAGTGTGATACACGGATATATTACTGTAAGTAGAAAACACGAAGATATCTCTCTCATGTATTGCTGTCTTCCTTCTCTACAGAGGTAACTCACTTCACTACATGTCTCTCTCTTTTAGATGTCAACATTGTTAATTCGCTATAGAGCAACATCTGCAGCAAAGAAACATGGGAATTACCTAGCTATATGTATTACTATCTATGAGCTGCTGTAGGAACTAACATTACAACATCATGCCGCTGGTTCCACCTTTGACGCATCATCATCATCGTCATCATCATCACCTTCACATCCTCTGTAGACACATATAGTCGGTGCCAACTTAGCTTCTGTAGCCAAAAACTTGGGGCAACCAATTGATACCTTATTCTTGGTGGCACTCATAATTAGAACAACCATATTGGTAGTGAAGGAGTATTTTGAACTTACCCTAACTTTGAGATACGAGCCTATACACGTCCAAGACAACTCAAGTTGTTGCAAGATATGATCATATTCATCTATTTATAGCTTGGAAAGCATATGGTATTTGCAAAAATAATCTCTTCCATGTCCACCACTTGTTGAGGTATTTCATGTATACGTGTAGTACTCTCTGACTTGGTTTTCGAATCGTAAGAGATTCGTAGTTTTTTGGAATTGGATCTCAACAGGTGGAAGAGATCAGGGTTATGATGCGACACTTCTACGCCAAGATTTTTCTTATATACATAAACAACGTTTTCTCAAAAGATAAATATGTATGTATGTATGTATGTATACAATAGGTTGACATCGCATGAGAATATAACAAAGAAAATTTCAATTTGGAACAGGAACTAAAGACTCAAATTATCACAATCTCTAACTCAATTTCAATTATAATGCAAGCCAAATTGTGATAACAGAGACAATATTTTTGTGCAAAATCCGACGTACACCACTTATTGTAATACAAAGTATATATATTATCTTGATCAGTAGGTCAGGATGAAAGCAAAAGGAGAAAAAAGTAGTGCTGGACAGAAGAGCTAACCAGCCATACATTCATCGATCAGAAGGCCTTATGCATAAGCATGAGGAGAACTCATGGAAACTTGCTACTTTACACATAGTACGCGTGGTCTTCTCAGTACAACACGCTCTTTTACCAAATTGTCTTGTGCACAACTTCAGATGATTTTCTAGCTTGGAAATAACAGTGCTAAAGGTTAAAAATCAAAAAGCGCAATAGAATTAAGAAAAAGAATACTAAAGGGGGTCCTAGATTTGAATTACATTGTTAATTCTTCATGAGGTGATGGGATTCTTACAAAGCGATAGATGTACATCGTTAAGTTAATTTAAGATCATCAATTTATACAATTCTGTAATTTAATTTTCGTAACATATTTTTCTACATGGAGTAAAAAGTATGTTGTTCCAAGCGGTTTTTTCCTAATTGTCACGACCCAAACCCACCAACTGATCGTGATAGTGCTTAATGCACTTGCTAAGCAAGCTGAACATAACAAATAATGGCATCAATACATAACAATCCCTCCCTCCCTCCGAACTGGTAATACTGAGTCATGAACTTTAAAATAGAAATATAAGTCTGGAATACAAAATGAAAATATTGTCTGAATGATAATCAACAACACTGAAATGAAAAGATACGCCAAAGACTACGGTCGAAATGCAAGTCAACCTCATCTCTTTGCAACCGCCAGCAATGAATCACAGCGACTCATGACTCGGTCCAACACCTGGATCCACATAATTAAGTGTAGAGTTTAGTATGAGTATAACCGACCCCATGTACTCAACAAGTATTATAACTAACCTCAACGAGCTAATAGAGGCAAGAATGATCAATGATACTTGCTAATAACTTGTTCAATTCATAATTCTCCCAACACAACAGTAATATTATCAAGTCATAATCTCGGGGATGTGGTCTTATGATTTGGGATCACTCGGGATGAGTGTTGATTGAGGTACTTTATGTGTTTGAAAAGAGGTATTACTTCGAAGGCAAGTTAAGAGTAAATTTAAAGAAGTTAAGTCAGTTAGTAGTGGTTTAGATCATCATGGTTAAGGAAATGATCAGTTCCTTCGGTGTGGTAAGGCTATACACGTGTTTTGTGGCTATACTTATGGGCTTGGAAGTCTTCGTAATTTGATTCATTTAGAGCTATTTTATTTTGATGGTTTTCTTATGTGTACATGGTCCTCGAAATATCTATGGTGGTTTAGGCCACACTTGAGGTTGTGTTCTATGCGGTTATGTGAAGTTGGTCTCGTGTTGTGATTTTCCTCCCAAAATGAGTTAAGTGAAAGGTTTCTAGCCAATGAAGTGTTTATTTTACTGGTGGTTTAGGATTTATGAAAAGATTCTTGTACCCTCGCATAATAGCATGATAGATGAGTAAGTGGTGTGGAATTGGAAGTGAAGGATCAATGTTGCGATCCAGTTTGACAGGGATGTCACAACCTTGGAGAAGCGGGGAAATATTTTAGATGTTCAGAATATGCTGGAACTATTTTAGTGTCTCCTGAGAATAATTTTCAATGGAAGAGGTATCGTGTATTGAATAGCGGAGTCTTGTTTTGCATTACAGAAATAGTATTGTTTGTAGCCATAGATGTGCAGATTTTGCTATACGGTGCGGAAGGTTGTGGAAGCATCTCCCACGGGATGATCGTATAAGGCAACATGTCAGTCATTTAAGTAGCATAGATTGAAATCAGGTATGGAGATTCTGGTACTATCGTTGATGGGAGAGTTTATGTCTGGAAGACATTCTAGTCCTTTAGTTGCAGACTGTGGAAGTTGTTCCGGATTGGACAATAGATCGTATGTGTCATGAATTGGGTCATTATGGATCTTTGGAAGGTTATTGACCCATTTTGGGATGAATGGAATCGGCTTGAGGTCCGATGGTAGACCTAATGTGAATGTTTATTTTATGTCAGATTAGATATAGTTATTTCGACATTGTATTGCATATGGACGGGTCTTCGGTCGCGGTGGATGTTATTCCTGCCTTCATCTATTTAGGTGCTGATATTTTATGCCATGTGGGTTGTGAGACAACTTGATTATTAACACGCTTGATGTGATCCTGTGTAGCTTTTGGTGTTATATGAGCGAGATGGCTCTTAAGATGCAGGTTGTTTATTGCACCGCATTCGTGTTTGGCATTTTGTAGCGCCTAATGTGAACAACTAATTTTTGACCACACCCAAATTCTATACTATTTTGCTGTAAATGTTAATTTTAGGTCTAATCTTAATATTTTAAATTAATATCTTACTCTTAATAGGTTTTATTTAAGAAAATTAAAAACAACAAAAATATTCACATTCTTA